>BMAW01082340.1:204200-235351 GCA_019974015.1 Nephila pilipes
CAATAATGAATATAGGGTGCTTTTTCTAGGTTAAAATCGTAATATTAAAATTTAAAAAAAAGTTTTTAAAAATTACAGAAAAAAAAAATTTCTATTGTTTGAAGCAAACAAATATTTTTCAACTATGAACCCACCAATTTTTATCAAGCTATATTTTTTATTCTTCATTTGTTGGAACGCTTTTATTGAAACTCAATAGATCGGGCGAACATCTTCCAAGTTCTGATCTGTGAATAATCTGAACCCCATTCCAGCTTGCTTGTAGCCTGCCGTACAAGATTTCCCCTAGGCAACGAAATCGCTTATCTAAGCGTCGGATCTAAGCAATTAAATGCCCAACCCAAGGGGTTGTGTGGACCACCCGCGTCATAAAAGGGGGTAGGAACAGGAGGCTCTTGCATTTTTGAAGAATTTGTGAATGGAAAGGGAAAACTTTTCGGGACCTTTAGCTGTGCCTAAGTAGATCGCTTTCGGTATAGCTTTACACAAAAAAGTAAAACGCTCGGAGGGTTAAGTTTACTCAGATGTGTTGTTACGATGGGAAACTTTCACGCATACAGTTGAGCAGATCCGTGCAGAATCGTCGTATCTTAACACATCGATCAATAACTCCCGAGACTAACCCAGAGATGGCGCTCGTAGTAAACCAGTAACCAGGTCTTTCTAGAGTACTAACCTTTGCTTGAAACGTGTCAAAATTTAAGTCGATCGGACCAGGAAAAAGGTTTTTTGAAGTGAAGTGAAAAAGGTTTTTTCCAAGTGGGTGCCGCGATTGCTTTCGATGGAACAAAAACAGCAACGAGTCGATGATTCAGAAAGCTGTTTATCGCTATTTACAAGCAAAAAAAAAATTTTTTTTAGGGAAAAAAAAAAAAAGATTTGGAAAAGCATTGGAACGATTGTATCACCCTAAAAGGTGATTAACAAAAGGTGTTATGTTGATGAATAAAAAAAAATTTTGCAAAAAAAATGTTGTTTTCAATGTTAGACTCGGGAGTTATTGATCGATGTGTTAACGGCCTTCTCTTTTACTCTTGTATAAATTCCTTCCTCGGATGGGACACCATTACTTACCAATCTAATTCTTGCTTGGATACCTGCAGCCAAATACCGGTTTTCTTCGGGTGAATGTTCTCCACTGGTGGGATCATTTTTTGAGCGAATCTGGAGTCGCGCATATGATATCCACAAATATATTGCCATTCACCCAGATTTCTTGTAATTTGTTCAAATTTTATTTGAAATAAGAATGTATGCTGTAGGAATAGTGCCCTTTTTGCAATTTCAATGTTGATGAATTTCGGAAGCATTAGCTTCATTATTCATAAGGGCGTGCTGCAATAATTCCGTAACCGAAAGTTGTAAAATCAGACGTTGCTTAATCGTATGAAAACCAAATAAGCACGCATATAATCACGGATAAACATTTTTAATTACATGCAACTGACACTTGAAAAGAATGAACGTTCGCAGTAGCCTAGAGGTCATGGAAGTGAACTTGTGACCGGTATTATTTCTGTCGTGTCGTGGGTCCAAGTCATGACGCCATTTAAGAGCTGCCGTGTTGGGGGACAGATACACGTTATTGGAAAGTCAATGGTTAATTTGCCGTTAGCAGCGATAAAGCGCCAAAAATGGCTAGCTAAAAGTCCAGAGAGACTCCTAGCAGTGATAAAGCGGCAAAATTGGCTGGCTTGAATTTCGAGAGACTCCAACATTTTCAGACGAGACGAGATCAGATGAGACTCGAGGTATGGACAATTGGTCCGGTAACTCTGAAGATAATGTAAAATGTGTTACGATCATTCTGTGTATTTTGTGTTTATTATGATGTAGTGGTTTGTTAAAAAAGGAAATAAATGAATGACGACTTTTGTCGGTTAGCGCTAATTCTTATTTTGTGGAACACGAGACAACCTCACATTTTTTAATGGCAGCTGTTGGACAAAAACACAGCGCTTTGGACATTTATAAACAACAAAAAGTAGTAAGTAATTGTTTCTATCTAAGAGTGCCTTTTTGTATATATTATAAATTTAATCTCAATTTTTGTATTAAAATCCGAGAAAAAGTTTAAGTTTTGAATAATTTATAATTAACATTTTGTATTAAACGTTAGATTTGAATATTAGAAAAATCCACACTTATCCCTGCAGGTTTCGTTTGATGATAAATTAATTTGAAAGAAAATTAAGTTAATTAAAAAAAAGAAATCTTATGATACCTAGTCAAATTGAAGCTATAAAGTTGTTTTTTAGTTTTGTTTTAGTTAGTGTATTTCGATTTAAAACGAAAGTATAAATATACAGTTGCTTAAACTTTAGTCTTTATCATCGGATTTTAAAGCACATTTTTAGACAAGATGTTGGAATATAATGTTTGGATGCATAGGGAAATCTGCATTGTCGTAAACATTGAGAATTTTGAAATAAATGAATATGAAAAGTGTACGAATTTCTGTTAATGTAGAAGTATCATCATTTTTCATGTCATACTAGAACTCAACCTTGAGACTAGCGGTTATTAGGGTGGAGTATTTTTATGAGTTCTGATAATTCTGATGAATAATTTATAAGGTTTGAGAGGATGTGTTTTAAATGAAAAAATATAGTATTATTTGGAATAGAAAACTTATTTTTCCAATTTGATGAATAAGTAGATTACTTGGAGAACAATTTTAAAAAAATGCGTGGATCGTATTACATAAAGTAATAATAAATATAAATGAGGTTTATGCGTCTATTTAGAACAGTGATTCCCAAACTTTTTTGAACCATGGACTCCTTTTTATACTCAAAACTTGCCCACGGACCCCCAAGGGAAAAAGCTGCTACAGAAATGCATAATATAGAAATTACGAATTAAAAAAAACATTTTGATGAAGAAGTATTTATTGAAATTATAAGTTTTATTGAGAGAGAGAGAGAGAGAGAGAGAGAGAGAAATTATAACTTATTTAAAATAAAATTTAAAAAATAAATTAATGACTTAGATGAACTTGAAGAGATGTTATGAGTATATTTATATCCGGCTCAATGTTTGCGAGTAGCGACAGCAAATCCCTACGAGCACTAATTTCTAGTTGGTTTCTTCTTTTGGTGATGAGGTTCATAACAGCACTGAATCCACGTTCCACCTAATAGGAAGACAAAAAGTCAATGCAGTCAACAACTTCTGTACAATAACCATAATGCATAAATATAAAATTGGGATCTGTTTTGTAACCAGAATTTGTGGTATCCTTGTTCAAACATTGGTTTAAGTTCCTCATTTGTGCATATTTCAGTAATCTGCTCTTGTATTAGTATGGATTCATCTGTATTTGGGATCTGTGTTTGTCCTCGCGCAAAAAGGGTTCAACACCCAGTGGAGAATATCCAAGTGAAGAATGTCTTCCAATATTTGGTTCAGGTCTGCATGAAGTGCCGTTAGGTGTTGACAGCAAGTAAGCAAATCTTCATCTCTTATTTTACAATTTCGAAAGATTTGGAAACTGAGAGCATTTCGCTCTTCCCAAGTTTTGTTTGTACAGAAAAAGTTTTGCAACAAACGCAGATATTACGCTTTTAGTTTTGATTAAATTTAATCGGTCATCTTGTATTTTCAAATTAGTTTCATTAAATTTGGCAAATAAATAAGTCATTTTTTAATCGCATAAAATCGATTTAAACATGCACTTTTAGATAACCAGCGTACTTCTGTGTGAAGTAGTAAGTAATTATAGTCTTCATTTTCCAAACAAAGTTGAGCAAATAATTTCTCTTTGAAGGCATTCCTTTTGATTTTATTAACTGCTCTAATGACATAATCTAGAAATCCATGCAAATGTTCATTAACATTTTTCGTGACTAAATGATGTCGAGGAACTACACAATGTACTGAAAATACATTCGGTACAGCTTGTTTTAAATATGCCAGAAAGCCTATATTGCTATATTGAAATATATGATACATAAATTTTTCAAGATATCAATTTTATTCAAATTCACTTATGTAACAAAAGTACATTATCTGCGTAACAATACCAAAACTTCCAACTAGCAATACAAAATTTCTTTTTGTTTAAGACCGGGAAAATTTGTTTATACACTTTGTATCAGCATAACAAGGAACTAAATTGTTGATTAGATGTACGACTCTTTTATAGTTTATGTTTGTATTGTAGATAAGTTAGTGCACGTAGTGGTGTTATTGCGTTCCTGTGTAAACCTGTTTTTGGCCGTCTGTCTCGAATCACGCTCTGCTTATTATTAACTTCAGTAGCTGGTGCCATCTAGAAATATTATGTCATAGGCGTACGTCAGTGGATTTTCTTAAATTTTCATTTTTGAGGCATTATTTCATTTCTTTATAATTTCATTATTATTTTGTTGTTAGCGAGATGATGGAAATTGAAAGCTTAAATTATTTCATGGAACTGTAAATATGCTCGACATCTCTACGCAATTGGAGGAACTATAAGAAACAAGTCTTATAAAAAAATTAATTTACTTAATTTTCTCAAAGATCAAGATGATGATTTTAATTCACTTTAATTTGTATGTACTTTACTATCTACTTATATAGCCCTCGTTTTGCATCTAGTGCGACGTTAATAAAACCAACTGAACCAAACTAAACTACCAACTTATATTTTAAAAAAATATTTGTCTTCTAAAAATATCAGAAGTCAAATATGTTTGTCTTAAACGCTTGTACATGTGGACGTTTTCCTTGCAAAACTTTGGTACTTATCTGGACAAGCGTTGCCACTGGTATCAAATAAGTAAGTTCTTACAAGTTACGAGTATTGTAAACACTCAGCGATTAGGCATTTACTTGTGCAGTTTTATGAAGTGTATTTAATTAATGTTTGATGAGCTAATTTTTATATACCTATAATTCAAGTATGCATAGTATAAATACATAGGTAAAATTTGAGTTAGAGGTTCTATGCTTAAATGAACCAAGGATCTTGACTTTTAACAACCTGCTTTAGTGAGATCCAGTCATGTGCACCCACCATTTACATCTCATGCATTCCTAATTTTTTTCTTTTGTTGACATGGACTCTTTCCAGGTCAGAATAGATTCCTAGGGACCCATTTTGACCACTTTGGATAACTATGAAATAAAGGAACATATAATTAAAATTTTCTCAAAGTAACCATAGTCGAACTCCTTCTACTCGTGATTTGTTAATTTGCGTTTATACCATGTCTTCCTTGTTATGAGATAAAGATTAGCCATTTTCAGATGACGTCAGGACTTCCTGTTCAGTTCAGTTCATTCACTAATATCATTTCTAATACTTCACTAACATAAAGTATGATGAGTGGCAATTTTAAAGCATTAATTTCCTTATGTATGTTGAGTTTAAACGTAGGTGAAAAAATATATAACACATAATAATAGAGCTATGGCCTTTGAATAACACCGGTAAAAAACGAGGTTCTTTAACTTGGGTTTCTTGGGTTCACTTTGCTTAATATAATTTTTGCACTTTGAATTTTAAGAGCAAAGGGGAACGAGGAGTCGAATCGAATTTTTCAGTAATTAGAGTTTGTTATTTATTTTAATTATTTGACGGTTATTAAAAATATCATCTGAAAAAAATTTGCGCGAAATGTTTTAGTAAATTAAGCACTGTAACCGTCGTTCTTATGCCATAACTGCTTTAACGCAAAAGAAATCAACATCTTCTCGGGGTAAATTACTATATTTTTAATGACATAAAACATCACAGTTACAAAGACGGAATTAAAACTATTAACAGTAACATTTAGAAGGAATTAAGTTTATCACAAGTAAACTTTAACATAGTCCAGGGTTAGACAACAACAGGATACCTTACTCCACGAAATCCCAGCTCTCTCAGGCAAAATACTAGATAGCATAGCCACACCCTAACCTTGAGGATTATTCCCATAAGGTGGCGCCATCTACAGTCTCGTTCTTGAAATTAGTGTGTTACAGAACTGGATTTGGTGACTTGGCAAGAAACTTCGCGTGAAATTTAATTCTTTAAGTAATTAGTCTTAATAAATTAATTTTTATTAATTATAGTTATTAATTATAATTAAAAATCAAGTCTTATAAAAATTAATTTACTTAATTTTCTCAAAGATAAAGATGACGATTTTAATTCACTTTAATTTGTATTTACTTTATTACGTATTGTCATCCAAAACAATCGTGTATAGAAAATTTTAGCTCAATTGAACGCTTTAAAATGTGAGTAAAGCTTTTCAAGTTTTGACCCAGACATATAATATGAGTTAAAGAAAACCCATTAAAAATACCAGCGTCTTTGGATTGAAAGAAATTGATAAAAAATCTTTAAATCGAATATCAGAATTGCAAAATATAATACAAATAATAAATATTTTCTTTGGGGAGGTTAAAAAAAAAAGGAACGGAATATTCTCATAGAGTACATATTTCATAAATTTTCTGAAGTAAATAAAAAAAGTTTTTGAATTTTTATCCTGAATCTTTTTTTAAATTATTTTTATCATTTTCTTTTCGTTTCCTTCGTAATTTGGAGAATAAATTTCAGCTTCTAAATAGGTCACAAAATTAGGCTCTAAATGTGATCTGTATTTTTTGTTTATTAGGATAGAAATATAAAAAATATTGAATTTAATCAAACATTTATTAACTGAACTAAATTTTGGCTGATTTGTATTTTAAATGGTAATTACCTTGATTTTTTACTGCACTTTTTGTTTCTAGATTTTTTTACTTCCTTATGTGTTCTGATACCTCATGTTCCGATCGACCGGAAAGAAGACTTCCAAAATGATTTTTTCGAAGAGCTCTTGCGTCAGAGTGGACGAAACGATAACGGATTACCGTATCACATGGGTAAAATGATGGAGCTGGTGGTTAGAAAAAAATGAAAACTTTGATTTCGCTTTTGAAAAATCATTCCTTTACGAAATATGTTATTTTAATATTTTGAAATATATTCATTTATATTTGTGTGATTTAGTGTTTGAAATACATATAAACGTATTTTATTTATGTAATAATTTTAAACTTTTATTTTTATTCTTTAATATATTTTCATGATAAGAATGAATTATGTATTTTAAAATAATGGAAGAGGGGCTTACATATTATTATAGTATTCCCTTTTTATGAATAATTTCTTGGTGATAAGCGCATTGCTCAATATTTTATTTACATGTGTTTCATATATATAGAGAGAGCTAAGAATTTGAATAGCAGAACAATTAAGTGATCTTAAAATTATCAGAAGAAATGTTTCATATTTTCAGTTTATTTTCAACGTATTAATTACCAAACTTCACAAGTTACAAAATTTTTAATTCAATTGACACCAATTCACAAGCATAATCAACCTGTCTGAAAGGCTCGTACGTATAATCTATCGTATTTCACTTTATTACGTTTCAGAAAGTAAAAAACGTGCCTTCTTTCGTTTATTTTTACATTTCCAAACAATAACTGGATATGTAAGGATTTAAATTTATAATACAAAATGAATTTCTTGACATCTTTTTTTTATCATGTAGAATATTTAGTTTTCTCACCATACAGTATTCATTTTACAAGACTTTTAATGCATTTTTTAAATTTAGTGAAATAAAGTTTCCTTTTAAAAAAATTCCATTTCTACTTTTTAAAGTAAAAAATTACTTTAAATTGAATTAATAAGTAGCGATGTGTGTTTAAAAGCGAATTAAAAATGCTCACTTGTCAGAGGAAGCAAATTATAAATGGACTTTTGCAGAAATTTCTGCAAAACTATTTTTCTCTTAATTACAGATAACAGAAAAGTTAAAATTTAGTAACTACAGTATTTAGATTTTATTCTCTAGTAACAGTTTGTGTTAAAATTCTCAAGATAAGAAATATAATTTGTTTCATTTTAATTCAAGATTTATTACAGGTTTCATTAAACAACAAATGTGTTCAAATTTAGTTTAGTTTATCAGAGTGAATTCGCACTGGATTTCATCTATTTGCAAGCGTTTAATCTAGAATGATACTTGAATACAAGATCATTTTGTAAAGTTAATATAGTAGTTCCCAAAAGTCATCTAACAAAGCAAATATAATTTACAGCGCAAATATATTTATAGCTTATTTTGATTCGATGTTTTCCATAATTTTACTGTCTGCAAATTTACTTTCGCACATTTATGAAAATGTACGAAATTTGTATCTGTTTTATTTATTTCTAGCATTCCGAATTTGAACGGATCGAAAGTGTGATTTGACAATACTAATCAAACTACAAGAAAGTGACCTTTGTTATTTTTCAATTTTTTATTTATATCAATTATTTAGTGTTACAGTGAAGATAAAGAAATGAAAAAATGCTGTATCGATTTTCGAAATGGTGTTATTAATTATTCGAAAACTGGAATCTCTCCAAAGATTCTGTTTAAAAACTATTGCATTATGAAGAAATTTTTAAATCAAAGTATATCTAACAAAATAATTGTGATAATTGACGCAATAATTTACTGTACAATATAATGTATTTATATGAAATAAAATTTATTTTGTCCAAATGATTTTGGTCGTTATATACTTCTGTTTTGTTCCTTAATTACTAATTAAATAAAATAAAAAGACTTGATTTTAAGTTACCACTTAACAGTTTTTGCGCAGTTAGTTATATGATAAGTAAAAATAATTTAATTAGTCAGTCAAGCATGTTATGATTAAAATCAATTGTTTCAAAAGACTTTTGAAACTTCACTGTAGTTCCTTATAGAATAGATGATGTATTGCAAAAATAAAAGTCGCTTTGATGGTTGCAACAAAAATCGATTTAATGTAATAAATCAAATCTCATATAAGGTAAATGACACTTTTTGTAAAACATATTTATCTTCGAAAACAGAACTATTAAAGTAAATAATTGCATTTATAAATTTTATATTCATAAAAGCAATCAAATAGAAGAAAAACCTAGCATCTAAAAATCACCTGAACTATTAAATTCTAAAAGAACCCATAAATTTCCTATCTAAAAGTCTTTCCTTGAAAAAAGCGCTTTAAGTATTTTAGAACTGTTTTTTATGCCAAAGAAAAAAAGAGAGAAATGATATTCAGATTTTTAAAAAACTAGATATTAGCTGGAGAAAAAATTCAGCGAGTTTTAAAATTTGTCCCAAAAAACATTGTTTTTGAACATTTGAGTTAAAAACCAATATTTATATATTATTTATAATTCATTAGGAAATATTTGCTTACTTAGATAAATTGGTAAATTACTGCTCGAGTGAACATTTTACTAACTATCCCAAAATTGATTTTAAAAATTGGTTTTTTTTATAGGGGACTTGGTATCTACTGTCTGCCATTTTTTTATTATATATTTATGTGAAAAAGCTTATATTCACCGTATTTGATACGTGGAATATGTATTTCAAAATATTATCTTCAGTCTAAAAAATAGTTATTTAAAATTTTAATTTTTTCCAAAGTATTTCTATGCCTTAAAATTCCTACTATTTCTACACATTTTAATATGTTAACAAATTTTTCTACACTTTTTAGGCCTATTTCTCATAATTTTGTATTCTCACAATTGGTAGTATTATTGTTTTTTTATAGTTTTACAATTTTTTTTTTCTATCAAGCATTACGAAAAGCAGTAAAAAATATCTACATTTTATTTGGTGGATTAAAAAATATTTATTTAAATACTTATTCTATAGGTATTATTATCACACTTATTGTGCAAAGAAAACTCAGAAAAAATTTCAAAATTTAGCATTGATTACAAAATGAAAAAAAAAAAAAAAAAAAAAATCTTTGAATTTTACATACATTAAAAATAAAAAAAGTAGTGAAAAAGCAGTCTAAAATTGTGAAGGCCAATGAAAGATATATGGTTTTGGAAACAGTTAAAATAAAATCTAAGCAAATCGCCAAATGATGTATCTTGAGTTATGAAATTGTGTACGTACGTTTAAAAAGTCTTAGAATTAAAATAAAGTTACATATGTATTCGATATTTTGGCCATTTTTTTGGTTACCAAGTCCTCATACACAAATATTTGTTCCTTATTTAAAAGTGGTAGAATTAATGTTATTTTTTCATTTTCGGTAGGCCATTTAGTTTTTCTGTATTTTTCTGTTTTGTGAATGTCATTGTGATTTATTAGTTCATCGCAACTATGTGATGAAAATGTTGAATACATAAAGTTCAGACTTCTACGAAATTTTGAAATGGCATACACCACACATGTGAAAGAGAAACGATTTCTTAATTCTATCAGAAATACTGTTCGCAAAATTGTATCATTTATTTAATTGTCAACAAATACATCAACTGTTTACACAACAATTGAAAATATCAGTAAACGTAATTATCAACGTGTTAAAAATGACGAGATGAAACCGATTTTGCTTGGCACATCGAATAGATTTCAATGCCGCGATAAATGCTTTAATCACAAACACGTGCCTTAAAATGTACGGTTTTTTTTTTGTCTCATAGCCTATTTTTAAACTTAACTCCCCTTCAAATTTTAAAGATAAAAATCGAAGAATTTTTATCAGTGTATTCTCAGAAAGTTTAAGAAGCATTGCGAAATTTCGATAAAAATCTCACGTTTTGGAAAGAATGATAAAATCATTTCGATACAAAACAATAACAGAGTTTTATCATATAAAATCTGTAAAATTCGTAAACAGAACGTATCCTCAAAATCTGTTGTTTATAATCGCAAAAAGCAAGTGTTTTATCAAAAGATTTTACTATATTATACGAACAAAGTAATGATGTAGAGATCACAATTTTTAAATTTTATTAGTTTGTCTTGGATAGGAGTAGGTCAGTGAAGGAAAGGCAGATTCAACAAATTTTTTATAATAAATCAGTGCAAATTTCAGCTGTACAAAATATAAAAAAATTCTTTTTAAGTATTTGAGGAGAAAGTTGATTGAATGTTTGTTTTAATTAAGGTCGCAATAGAAGCAACGAGATGGCTATTGGCATCGGACCTCGTAATTTGAGCCTCGCTCAAGAGTACGACACCTGACGTGGTATCTTTCTCTCCTAACATCCCCACCACTCCAATGGGAGGACTTTGAGCCTCGACAGGTTTAACGAGCATCAGCCCCGTGTACATGTCGGGTGTTTTGTGGTATCAGGGCTCGAACGCACGATTCGACGAAAATTTCCAGCCACTTGTCCGCGACGGCAACCACTAAGTACAGAACTCAAAGATGATTCCAAGAACTCCTCAGATACAATGGAAGAGACTACAGCGGATTACTTTATCTTAAAGCCAAAGTCATAGTTAGTTTTATGGAAAAATTGAACAATACTGCAATTGATTTTAAAATTTTTATATCAAATCCAAATATGTATTTCTGTTTTGTGTTAATAATATAGATTTTCGTATGTATGTGATGAAGATTTTATAACTTTGAAATATATTTTGATATCAATAATGAATTTTGTGTGTATTAGGTCTATTAATGAAAAATTCTATCCATTTACAAAGTTAAAGAAAATGCATTTTTTTCTTACATTGAATACTACATATTTTTCAATATAATTTGCTGTTATTAATGATTTCTTGCCAGCGAGATGGTAACTTGTAAATGTCATTTTTTTTTAAAAAAAACCCTTGGTTGAAGAATAGGTGAACTCAGGTAGTGTTTGATCGATAACTGCTTCAGTTTGTTTTTTTTCAAAAACAATTTGCTGGAACAAACATAAGTATTTAATTGGTAGGTATTAGACCTGAGGAGTTTCGTGGATGTGACAGAATTTTCCAGCCAAGCCTCGTGAATTTCTGAGTAATCGCCAATGCAGCATGCATCCCAACATTATCATGTTGGAGTATGATGTACTTCCTATTGTACACCGACAGCCTCTTCTTCCTAAGTGCTTTATTTAAATTATCCATTTGCTGACACTATATCTCCGAATTGAGCTTTCTATTAGGTTCCAAAAAGCTCATAATGTATTGGTCTCTTGGATTTATTCAATGGTTTTACTCATCATGTACGCGTAAAGGAGTTTCAAAGCTTCTAAAAAGAAAAAGCAGTTTATTACTTTGGACAAAATATAAATTTCACAGTTCTTTTTAATCTTTATATTATACTCATTGATTGAAGGTCTGTATGCTTCACTAAGATTTATATTCATATTTACAGGCTCCTAAAAGTGACAATGAAATTACTTCGCCAATGCGCTTCTTTGACTTCTCATGCTTTTCAGTTTTTTTTCCTTCGTTTTGAGTATATTTCTAAAGCTATTCTTTGTCCAGGTTATATCACCTCCAAACAGCAAACACTGGAAGCAAAGCAGTTTGTAATTTTTACTTCACAGCCGCAAAGTCAACTTTTCTGATGATGACTAGTCAGAGTTATAATTATTAATATATTTCTTGTTGTTGCGTATGCCTGGCTGAGATAGTAAAATATCAGGTGTTAACGAACTTTTCTTCTCAACTGCATCTTTCTCACGGAGAGACAATTGTAAAAAATTCTGATGTTGAAATTCATTTAGTCACAGAAATTTTCGGGAGATGAAAGACCATGGTTAAAGCTTTCTGTTAATTAAAAGAACCAAAAAAAAATTGAATAAAATAAAATAACTGGAAGCAGGATAAAATAATCTAATTCTACACTACACACAATTCAAGCATACGGTACAAGGGTGTTAAGCACAACACGCATAGAGTGAAAAAAAGAAACCGCTACAATCCACTAGCACGCCTGAGTCAGCAATGCGGGAACGATAGTGCTTTCTCTGCCCTACAGTCTTGTGCGTAGTTTCCTATTTGCGCATGCGCCCAAAACTCAAACACCTCTTCGTTAGAACTGTGAAGCACACAGTTCCATTGAAAAAATTTTGTATCCTTTTCATGTATCATTTTTTTTTCTTTCTTGATTTTGTAGTCCACTGGGAGACGGTTGCTGAAATTAATCTTTAGTATAAAGAAAGAATTAAAGAAAGAAAAGCATTCATTATATTAAATGTAATCGATAATGTTAGGGGTGCTACAGTTCCACAGTTCCTATACACCAGACTCCACTGCCAGACAGCATATCAATTTTCATGAGAGATATTGTAATTTATATTTCTCCAATACAGTGTGACTGCAGACATAATAACTCATGTAACATCTTCCAAATTATTGGACTTGCGAGACGTGTTGATACCTGTGGCCGATGTGCAAAATAGCCTCAAACTCTATCCACTACATGGCGCTGGTGAGTTATAGTATTTTAATGACGCAAGATCCAGATGTGGCTATATTGTGTCAAACAAATAAAACTGAGATCTAGACGTTTGAACAAATTGAAAAAGACAAGTGAGTGTGAGAGTATTTTAATGGAACAAGAGCCAGTGGGGGGCTGAACTAGGTAAATTTGAGATCAAGACGTTCGAAAAAAGATAAAAATTGACTGACGAAGAAGAATCGAAAATCGAGAAGGGTTGCTAGGATATCTCGGGGGGAGGGGGTCACCGTGTTTACCAAAAACAGTAATCCTTATGAGAAGGAAAAAAACCAAAAGAGCGTCTGGAGGTCATTACATCATATGAACGGCTTGGTTTACCAAATATTGCTCTCTTAGACAGAGTTCATGAGTTGGCGAAACCTATGCAAAATTCTTTGACAGTAGTGAAAAAGGTCCATATTTTCGCCTGAATACACTTTGTACTGAAACAAGGAGTAAAGATCACACATATTCTAAAACGAAAAATGCTTTCCCATGGCGTATCGCCATTGTGAAATATATGACGAAGATAATAGTTGTGGAAGTGGAAAAGAGTGCGTGTTTATATGGTAGCTCATACAGGAATCTCAAATAAAAAAAATATGTATATAACACTTATTTTTTCCTCCTTTTCTAACTACCAAAAAGTATAATTAACATTTTAGAGCATGTAATTATATAATTTTAAATCCTATTAAAATAATCAAACAAAGAGAATTATACTCCCCCGCACATTTGAAAGTAAAACTTTTAATTTATAGTACTATTTAACAAAGCATATTTCAAAAAACCTTTATCATAAAATAAACTATATTTCGGGAAAAAAATGTTTGCTTTAAAAGAAGAAAACTTACTAATTCCACAGTTAATAGAGAAATATTGTTTATTTTAAGGGAAATATGAGGTTTATTATTTTTATTTGTTTGAATTAATTGTTCAAAGATGTTTCCTCGAGGAGAGCGAGCGAGCGAGAGAATTTAAAGTTACTATGAAACAAAGCAAAATTTTAAGAGAAACTGTATTGTATTGTACTTTTATCACAGTATTATTGCCATTTCGTTGCAACGGATGAACATAGTGGTCATGATGGTATACTGGGGCCTAGCGCGTATTTAGTTGAATCGGGAGTTCGAGCCCTGATATCACTAAATATCCACTATGTAGCTGGACATGTTCAAATGAGTTGCGATAAATTTTCAGAGAGAGAATGCCAATCTGTTTTTTTCTTACATTAAATCACTGAAAGAGACTAAAGAGTTCATAATATAGGGAGTTTCCAAACTCATGAGCAAAAATTTAAGGGGTGATAGAAAATACTTAAATAAGCTATTTTCACCATACAATGCATAGGAGGAGATCAAGCGGTGAGCCGTTAGACGGCACTGTAATAGAAAGTGTAAAGCGCGAGTTTTCTTACACCGTCATTTCTACCATAGATTTCAGAAAGCATGACGACGAACGGTAAGCAGGAAAAGGTGGACATGCATTTTATGTATCGTCTTGCGAATGGGAATATTCTGGTTGCCCAAATACTGTACAGACAGCATTTACCGAGCGTTTTGCCCGCTTGGTATCCGCCTTTGGATTGCATATTGAAAAGTGCTTGGTAAGATGTTTTCTATCAAGTTTTATCCATGATTTTTGAAACACCTTGCATAGAAGGTATTAGAAACATGAAACACTGAAAGATTTATTTAATAACATATTTTGATTTACCCGAATTATATTCTGATTTTTATAGAAAATATCATGTGATTGGAAGAAATAGAATTTTCTAAATTTGCTAACATCATTTTAACTAAATTTAAATTTTGTTTTATGTAACGTCTGTTTGACTTTTTTTCTCGTAACTATTACTCCATCATGTTACGTAACAAGTGTTCTGAGACGAGTTTTTCATAACACATCGTTATTAATCAATAGTGTTTGAACGATGCCATTAAATAAGATGAGCAATAGCTTTGTATTTGATGATTCGTTCGAGTATTCCTCAAAAATCCTTTTCTGTCAAAATTCTAACAAATACTTACGAATATGTTTATTATAGTTTGTATGATAAATTTATATTCAATAACTTTTAAATTAAAAAAAAAGATGAGCAAACGTTTTGTATTTATATGCACAAGTCATTTAAATTATTACGTTATTGACAAGAAAACTATATCAAATTAAACTTTTGTGAATGGAATTGGTAGTTATATTTTTAAAAATATATGTTATACATATGTTTAATTAGATATGCTTTTCAATTTGTATTGATTATTTCATAAATGTGGATAGTAGTAACTCTTTGTAAGGGACACCTCCGAATAAGGCACATCTTCATTGAAAGAAAAATTCCTTGGGTCCCGGTCCCTTTGAATGGTATAAATGTTTACCTCTCATTAAAGATCACCTTTATTTAAGGAACAAAATGTCTGATTTGGTAGGTGTCCTTTATTAGGAGGTACTACTGCATTTGTTTTTGAAAAATTAATCTTCAACCTATCTAATAAATCAAATCTGTTGAAACTGAACTTTTATCAATTTATGAAATATTATGTTATTTCTTTTAAGTATTTGTAACAAAAAGGCATATTTAGAGTGATTTAAGTTTTTAGAAGATAACTTTTATTCCAGTTTTAACGAAGTTGTAAGACTATGAATGAAATTGTGAATAAAATAAAATAGATTTAATACACCCAAACGTATATATTGTGGTTATTTACTACGTTGCACATATGAGACACGTGGACATTCTGGGAACTCACAAAGCGTATAAAATGTGTTAGATAATAGATTTATGAAGTTTTTGATTTAATCTTTAATGTATGATAGTTAGAAGAAAAGGTCGAACACGAATTACCGAATATTTTTTTGCACATATATGGGAACCTTCACTAAATACAAGCATTACACAACTTTTGAAGATTACACAGATCAGTTGTAAGAATGAGAAAACATCACGTATATCGTAGTTTCGTTTAATAATCCTTTTCTTTTACTCTTATATAAATTTCTTCGGTTTGGACCACATTTCACGCGAGTTTCTAGTTCCCTGCTTGGAAGCTTTCAACCAAATACCGATCATATTCGGTTGAAAGTGCTACAACTGGAGGAATATGATAATAATACATGGAATCTTTTCACTTCAATAACTCTTTCGAGGCTAAGTGATAATTATTATAAAATTTACTATCGGACTTTTAACTTGAATAAAAAATATTGTATATTTAAGGTGACACGGGATACACAAAATTAAAACTAACAAAAAGAAATATTTCACAAAAAATATCTATAAGCAGTTGCCTAACATAAGCAGCAACAAGTATCAAATTGTATCATTTCTCAGTTACTTAAGCATTTAGATAATTATTTAAGACTTAAGTTATTAAGGAATTTTCAGTTATATTAACAAATTAATAAGGTAATTGATTCAATTATTTATGGTGCCTAGGCGGCGGAGCCACTTTCCAGCCCGAATTCGAGTTTAGGATGGAGTTTTAGTATTCTATGAACAAGAATAAACGGAACGGAAAATTCATGAAAAGTTCGTAATTTTTTTTTTTACAAATCGGGTTTTCGCCAAGATTCCAGCACTGATTGGAATCTTCGATTTTTCGTCAAAGTCGTCACTTCTATCGCCAAGCCGCCAAAATAGTACGCAAAATCCACCGCCATGTCGAAGGGGTCATTGCTTAAATCTTCCTTGGGTGATTGATGACCTCTTTGCGAATGAGTCATTTCCTTTATAAGAGAATCGTTGCAGGAAAGCATCAACTCATGATCGTAATAATATAAAAATAAACCCAACGTATTTTTCAATAAATAAAACAGCTATAAAAAGGTTTTGATGAATTTTTGAGGAAAATATAATTTTGCGTGTGTTATTATCGGTTCTTTAGAAAGTAACAGAACTTTAGTTTCCACAATAATTATACAGTAGTATGTCTCAATTTCATTTCGATACGTGTAGTCTCTCTTCCTTACTATGCTTTAATTTGTCGAAAATATTTTCATTAATGATTTTCAACAATTTGCGTCATTTCTTGGAGGAAAAAAAACTACTGTTTTGTCAAAATAAATTCAAAGCAAAAGAAACATGTTAAAATAAACGAAAATTTGATTTACTCACGAAGTTCTTTGCATTGAAAATTTAAAATTATAACTATGTCTTACCTTTTGCTAAAGGTCTTATTTTTCTGTTAAATAAACGCTTGTACAAAGCAGACTAACATATACTTGGGGAAAATTGTTTGCATTGTTCTGAGATTATTATTTGATTTTTTTTGTGAAAGCTGCTGTATATATAGCCAGAGTTAATGCACGTGACAAAGCTCAAACTACTCCAATTGGCCTGGTGGGGAAGTGTGGAGTGGGAAATATCTACTCAGGTGCCCTTTCGTCATTTGAGCGAGATTCAAAACTACGAGGTCCATCGACAAAAGTCCATAAACTATCTCAAAAAATTAAATCTGTCATTGAATTTTAATAGGGTTTCCTTCAGTTATTTCAATTCCAAAAATTATAAATATTATGGTACTTCTCTGTTATTAAATCATTAATAGTCTATGGTACGGGAGTCTGAGGAAATGCTCAAATTACCAAGTTAAACTCCATTCATAGAATTTATCTGAGAAAAAATACCACGGCCTATAGTACGTCTCCAACTGCTGTTTCGTATGTAACTGTCGGGGTCCCACCAATTCATCTTAATCTAAAATTTCATTTTCTTAAAAGTCAAATTTGGAAGCAGCTCAATTTAACCTTGTTTTACTTAATTTATAATATTCCACTCCACTTAAATATTTCACTGAGAGAGCTGTTCGTCCTGAAAAACAAATCATTTTACTTAATTTTTCTGGAACCTCTGAATGAGGAATTTATACCGATGGATCAAAGATCGGGTCCAAAATTCAGTTCACAATGTGTGCCTTCCACCGGGGTATCTTAAATAGGGTCTACATGTTTACACTGCATTCTTATAATTCAGTATTCCAAACCGAGCTTTCGGCAATAAAATTTGCCATTTTGTGGGCCGTCTCTCATAACTTCAAAGTTTCTGTTCATTCCGGCAGTTTATCATCGACATTGCTACTAAAGAGTACCAGAAATAAATCAGTTTTTATTAATACCACTAAAAAAATTGTCAACTTAGTCTGATGTTTACTATTCACTGTGTTCAGACCAGAGCCGGAGATTACTATAACGAAACCGCAGATTCATTTGCATAGTTCTCTGTCACTGATGGTGATGAAATGAATATCCCTGCCTCTCGGTCTCACATAGTTATGATTTTAAAAAATAAACTTTTATCTGACTGGGAGGTCTGGCGGTACTGGTATTCGGGTTCAGTTCTATATTCAGAGACCAAATCTGAGTTTTTATGCGATTTCTAGTTTCATTACTCGCTTCCTAACTGGCCATGGTCCCTTTACATTTGTTATTTAAATCGTTTCTATTTGTTAAATACAACCTGCGGCTTTGTTTGAGATGCTGACCACTATGTTTTCTCTTGCCCTTTTAACAGGGATTTTCATTTTAAATGTAATGTAGTTGAAGTAAACCTATTTGGCGGAAGTTTGTGAAAGAAAATCCTTATTTGTATTTCAAGCTTAAATTCGGTCTTCTTTTGACTCATAAAATTACGCAGCAAATTTCATAATTGCTTCAATATTGGATTGCATTTCTAAATGTTTATTTTTCTTTATAGAGTGTAGGTTCACAATTATGAGTCTTGTATACATATTTTTTTTGTCTTGTGCTTCTTTTAAACAATTTGATTTTTTCTTTTTTGTGAGCAATCCTTGTACCGACATTGGGGCCTGCTGTGCTAAGCAGACTTACTGTGGGCTTGAATCATGGTGACACCGTCCGTTGTTCATATGAAATCACGAAGTCAATGGAATGCAAATTGATATCCTTCCCTTAAAAAGAAAGAAAGGAAAATAAAAATGGGAAGGATTAGAACTGTGACACAACACTATCTAAATACATTTTCAGCTTTTATTTTTCTTTGAATTTCGAAATTATGTAATATCTTTTGTTATTTAATTCCTACTATTAGTTCACACTCTCCCTATATATACTTTTTATTCATCTTCTCGAGTTCAGATACATTTTTTTAAACTTGTAGCGCATGACACTTGATGTTAATTCAGTTTTTTCAAATATTAATTCATTTAATTAAATTTAATTGGGGGAAATGCAGTTTAGCCCAACCACTTGGTGCGATTTCAAAAATTGGCGATTTCTTTTGGCTAAACGTTAAGTCCACGAAGCTTACCAGGGTAGCCACATTGGGCAAAATACCACCAAATAATTCCTGTCGCCAAGGGTAGTTGGGCTAAACTGCATTCCAAACATTAATTTACCGGATGAATTAAGAAACAAGCCAATGCTTCGACTGTGTCATTTGTCTTACGATGGCAAAGTTGGTAGAGCGTCGACGTAAAATTTTCATGCCTTCGGATCGAAACTTGTCGAAGCATAAAATTTTTTTATTTGATTTTCAAATAATTAATTTTAGTTTTATATGGGAGAAAAAAAATTTCTCTTATATAAGATATTTAGCGGGATATAAATTTAGGAATAAATACCGTCACTGACGAATCGTGTAGATCACTGGAAAAAAATTTCTTTTGCCACTTATTATTGTAATTCTGTTATATGTATATCCATATTTATATTGTAATTATTTAATAAAGAGTAACTAAAATAAAAATTTTCTTTGTTAACCTCTCAAGGAATTGACTTTAATTTTTTTTCTTTATATTATTTGTTCTTTGTTCTAGTATGTATTCTTACATTTTACTCTTTATTGTTACAAAAAATGAAATTTCTTTTTACCAATGCAGTATATCTACACAGTTTATGCGAGTATATTGTTATTCATCCAGTTTTTAATACTCCTTATACCATTACAAAATCAAACGATAACAAATACTTTATCGAGTTAACCGATTTATTTATCTGATATTTAATTACATAGACATCATATATTTCAGAATAAAAAATATGCACAAACTTAAGTTTAACGTTACTTAGAAAGAATTCCTTTAAAAACAAATAATCAATTATTATCGATAAAAATTGCATCATAATGCAATATAACAAATGCTAAATATCAATTGTATTAAAAAGCAAAGTATCATGCGCATATTTAGCATTATAATACAGAGTATCACGTGATATAGTTTGTCATTCTTTACTTCGCACAAAATTCATTTATGTTGTTTTTACTTTGACAATCACAAATGAATAACTACTTATAATTTCAAAGTTTTAATAAAAATTACGAAATAAATAACCCAGTGCAAAGCGTTTCTATAGCGAAGAAATTATCGACATACATCCTTAAAAAATCGAAAAAACATTTTAGGACTATGCATTTGTTTTATGGTTGAAGAAACTGCTTCATTGTATAATAATGAGGTAACTAAAATGATAAAATCAAAAAGAATGATGAGTTATAAAACAAGAACAAAAAATAAATTTAAAAAGTTCTATGCAAAGTTTTGTAAAGAACAGTTTAGCCTCATAAGGTGCTCTTTTTTATAATTATTATTATTAAATTACTAAATTAAGTATAAGAATTAATGGAAAGGATGAAATATCGTGAAATAGACAATAATAAACTTTTACGATATTAAAATTATAGGAAACGATGAATTATTAAATTGAATATTATATCAGCTACATGTAATCAAAATTAAAGCAAACGATAAATTATTAATATGAATATGTTTAAGCTAAATATAATTAAAATGAAGCAAACGATAAAAATTTTAAAGTAATCTAGTGCGCAAAAAATCACCAACTAAAACAATAGCCCCTCGAGTGGCCAAAATTGAGGACTAAGTCGAATCATATGTACTTTACTCTTAAAAATCAATATTCTTTATTAACTAGAAAAAAATAAAAGATTTAGGAAAAGTATTTTTTTCATACACAAACACATAAAACCACATGTATTTAAAAGCTCAATTCCTGATTTAAAATAGGAAAATAGGGACAAACATATGCAGATATTTTATCAATAAATATGAAGTTTCTATCATGATAATTCTATTTACTGTCAGGAACATCTAGAAAAAAGGACACCAAGGACATTAAATCTAGATATAATCTTACACAAATGTTTTTTAAAATTTTATCAAAGATAAGTTTCAGATATTATCTCTGATATTTACTGTGGTTTGATATTCAGATGTTGATTGTTGATCTGAACATCTGTCTATTGTTATGTTATGTAATATTCTAACACACAGTCTATTCATGAGCTGTAGTGAAATGATTAACTTATGAACTGTAGAATTTGTGTACCAACATTTCCTTTGGGTGTATAATTTCTTGACGTTTTTAACTTCTGTGAAGTAAGAAGATTTACTTCCTGATTTCTTCATTTTTTTCACGTTAGGTCTAGAATATATGAATCCTCTCATATTTTACAAGGTAGTAAGATTTTTTTTAAATTTTATTAATATTAAGACCAACAGTTCGTATTCTTAAATGAATTAGCTGCAAAAAAAAAACTTTCTTGTTAATAATATATCTAAAATATCTTTAGTTTAAAATACTGAAACATTTTAATTCTCAAAAATTAAAGTGCGACAAATCTTAAAGTAAATTAGATTAATATAAAATTGTAGTTGTCGAAATTGAGTGGAAAAACCTAAGATAAGAGCATCCACAAATGACAATGCAACATTTCTCTTATGGAATCCCAGTCTAATAACAAATTAAAAAATAAATGATCACTATTAGATTATTTCATTCAGACATGTCTTTTCGTTTTATTTAAGAATTCTAATCAGAATATAATATTCATAAGTCAAGTAAGTGTTTTTTCAATAAACTTTTTCTTGTAATATTGTTAAGCTAAATTTCTGTCTAATATATTTTTATTCTCTAGAAGCTACTTTACTTATTCATTTTATTTATCAGGAAGTTTATTTTTGTCTAGTTAAGATTTGTCTCTTATCATTTGACTCCTGTTCACAATTGTTAAACCTGTAGAAGCTGCAAGATTCTCGTTGGCGTGATGTGAAAGTTTGATGAGGGAGGCTTGACACCATTAGCTTAGTAATTATGGTCGAGAAATCGCGGCCGACTTTGCTTTCGTCGAGTCGCGGGTTCAGTCTTGACACGACAAAAACTTTCCAAATAGCTGGTTGATGCACGCTAAACCTATCGAGGTCCTATGTGCTTCCGTTGGTGTGGTGAGGATGTTCGGAGAGGGAGGAGCCAGCTCCGGTGTCGTCCTGGACACTTGACCATTGTTCAAAAATACGAGGTTCGAATCGAACAGCTCTCGTGTTTCTTCTAAGTGTGGCGTTAATAATCTGTCCATCACAATCTGTGCAGCCTCTGTAGCCTAGTGGTCATGGATTCGGACCGGATTCTTGGCCGGCGGTTTTCGTTCAGTCCTGGGTTTGATCCTTGGCCACTAAAGACCCGAGTCTGATTCACGTTAAATCTGTCGAGGCCCAAAGTCCCCCCGTTGGTGTGGTGTGGAAGTGAGGAGAGGAGGATGCCAGCTCAGGTGTCATCCTCGTCACTTGACAGAGGCTCAGAATTAAGAGGTCCGTCGCCAATAGCCCTCTATTTGCTGCTACTGCGACGTTAATAAAAACTTTACTAAACTAAAAAAAAATAAGCAGCCACGGTAATGGTCGCGTACTCGTGGGCGTTGTTAATTCCATTGAATGTTGGGTTCTAGTACTGATGTCAATAAAGACCTACTGCGTAGCGGGGTTGATGAACTTTACGTATAGTCGAGGCCCCAAGTCTTCTCTAGGTGTTATGTGGAAGTTAGGAGAGGGAGGTGCCAACTTAGGTGACGTTTTCGACAAATGTTCAATTTTACAAGATCTTGCCTAATACCCTCGTGTTATTTCTAAGTGATGCATTAATAAACAATAAATCAATATTAGATCAAGAGCATTTCCTCTGAGCATTCGCTAAGGCCATTATTAGAGCGTGACTGCTGCCATATATTAACAATCTTTCAGGAGGTAAAAAACAATTAAAAAATTATATTTTGTGAGACATTTAAGTATTTATATGTTATTTATTTAAAAAATCCATATAAATAATTTGAGATCTTCTGGAAGTTTAAATCTCCGCGGTGAAATTATATTTAAATACCCCTCATCATTTTTTTTTTCTTGATGCTAATATCTTCAGTAGAGTGTCTGCAGTTTTGAGAATTCCGCGAAGGTGTTTACATTTCGGAAATTTCCAGAACATCTCGTGTTGCTTCTAAGTGAGTCTTTAATAAGAGATTGACCGATAAGTTTTTGAAATAGTAAGCAAATACTTCAAATTTATCAGAACACCTTTAAACTTTGCTTAAACCGTCATTCTGATGGGAGCTCTATTATGATGAATTAGTGAATACATTTTCTTTTGTAAATTTTTGAAGAGTTTTTTGAGTCTTACCTCCTTTTAAATAATTTTAAGCGAAACTTACGTTGATGCTTAGCTATTTATTTAAATATAAATTTTTGCATGTCTGGGTTTGAAGAAAAAGGTACGTTTGGATAGTTAAGTACCGTTTGATGTAACTTTTTTAAATTTTCAATTATTTGATTTGACCAATGAATAGTTTTTACGATTTTAAGACTTCATCTTCATAATTCTTAAGCATTTTATTTTAATTGGTTTTTGTTATACACAAAGGGAATTGTTCAATCAATGAAAATAAATTTTGATATTCTTCTATAGTTTGAATAAGCTTTTCGTAACTTTTAATTATATGATTTGACCATTGAATAGTTTTTATAACCTTATTTTGTTTTTAACGTCCCATTTTGGAACAGCATGAGGGTGATTGGCAGCGGACCTCGTAAAATTGAGCCTCGTTCAAGAGACGAGTACGACACTTAGTCGGCACTTCCCACTCGAAACTTCAACACTTTGAAATAGTTTTTATTCCCACAAGAATTCATTTAATTATATTTCTTATATTTTACTTTAATTAATTCCTGATATATAGAGTTATAAGCTGTAAGCTTCTATCGAACAAGATAAATATGGATAATTGTGTGTGGTCTCTTTGATATTTTTGTAATTCTCAGTTATTCGTTACCTGTTAAAACTATTAGAATTTATTTAAAAAAACGTTTTAATTTTAATTTAATTGGTTTCTGTTTTACAGGATAATTCCCAATGACTCTCAATCTAAGTCCTGAACTATACAGTAAGGAGCATAGTCCTTTCGAGACTGTAAAACGCTTCTTTTCTGACGTTCTAATGCGTTTAGAATGGGACAAAAACGTTGAAAAGGAAATTGTTATGGATGTGGGTTGTGGACCTGGCCGAACTACAGTCGAACAGATCCTTCCTTTCTTTCCAAAACTAGAAAAGATATACGCCATAGATTTACTACCGGACATGATAGATATTGCAAAGAAGCAGAACTCGCATCCACAGATTGAATATAGAGTGGCCAGCATTGAAGACTGGTATGTATTTTAAACAAGTTAAATCAAAATACTAATTTTCAAAAAGGCACTAGTAACTGCACTCTATGTATTTACTCCGGCCTCGAAAGAAATTAAGATTTAATGCTTTATACGTAAATATAAGAAAGGAGAAGTTTCTACAACACACAATTGCCTTTTCTCACGTATATATATATATATATATATATAACACATCGATCAATAACTCCCGAGTCTAACATTGAAAACAACATTTTTTTTGCAAATTTTTCTTTATTCATCAACATAACACCTTTTGTTAATCACCTTTTAGGGTGATACAATCGTTCCAACGCTTTTCCAAATCTTTTTTTTTTTTTCGCAAGGAATCTTTTTTGTTGCGAGTAAATAGCGATAAACAGCTTTCTGAATCATCGACTCGTTGCTGTTTTTGTTCCATCGAAAGCAATCGCGGCACCCACTTGGAAAAAACCTTTTTCACTTCACTTCAAAAAACCTTTTTCAGTAAATACACTTCCATATGATATCTGTGTCATCTCAGCAATCTCACGGAGCTTCACTTTACGATCTTTCATTATAATTTTTGTCACTTCACTCACATTTTCCGGTGTAACGGCTTCCACAGGTCTACCCGAGCGTTCCGCGTCATTTGTGTCGGTACGACTACGTTTAAACTCGGCAAACCACCGACAAATCGTTGCTTTTGATGGACAAGAGTCCGGGTAACATTTTTCAATCCATTGTTTCGCTTGCACGGTGTTTTTACCCATTAAAAAACAATGTTTTATCGGAACACGAAACTCGGTTTTTTCCATTTTTTAAACAAACTACAAAACGACTTTACTCCAACCTCGATAACTCAGCTGTTTCTGGTCCGATCGACTTAAAATTTTGACACGATTCAAGCAAAGGTTAGTACTCCAGAAAGACCTGGTTACTGGTTTACTACGAGCGCCATCTCTGGGTTAGTCTCGGGAGTTATTGATTGATGTGTTATATATATATATATATGACTTCAAAATCGTAGATTGAAGTAACCCCCTGTTTAATTAACAATAACCGTAATCTGATAACCGTAGATTGAAGTAAAGCTTTAATTTTTATGCCAGAACATTTTAAAGATCTAATTAAAACTGAAAACGATCGAGATAGACACGAAAGTTTTATTTACTATGCTTAAGACTTCTCTACATATAATCACCATCCAGAGTTGTATATTTCTACCAGCGTTTTCTGACTTTTCGAAAGCCGTCACTGTAGAACTCAACAGATTAAAATCTATCTTCGCAATACCGCGAATTACTTCCTTCTACTGCTTCCGGAAATCAAACATATTAACATGAATACCTGTAAATTACAACGTTATGTACATAAGGATCAATTAACACGCAAAATAAATTCCATCTATTATATCGGTTTTTTCTTAGTAATAATTAAAATTTTACGATACCCCTTCATACTTGACAAAATATTTTTGTTCGTGTTTCCTTAGGAGTAAAAGATACATTCATTTATGTTTGTATCATAAAATTTGTTTTAATTGTCCTGTAACGAGATAAAATGTACTGATTTCTTATGTTTTCTGTTAAATTTAAATCTTTTTTTGATTATACGAGAACCGTTCAATACGTCCTCGAAAATTCAAATTGAATGCGAAATTTGTGATCATGATGCCTTTGGCATCTCAAAAATTCTTCGTCATATTTTTTACTGCCAATGAGACCATCCACTCCTTTTTTAGAAATAATTCACCCATTGTTTTGGTTTTTGCTTGATATCCGGTGCATAATGATGAATCCAAGTCTCACAGACGGTCACAATTTGAAGCGAAATGACTACTCAACACAGCAGCTATCAAATTTAGATTCGGCAACAAAGGACTACCATATCAAAACTTACTTTTGGCAATTTATAAATCAATAACAATGACTATTAAACTATTCTCACTGATTTAGATGTTAATTTGGTTTTGAAAGCCATTTGTTGCCAAATTGAAATTTGATTGGTGACTCGATGAGTTGTCCTTGTCATGTTGCGCCAAATTGTCGCCGCCAATGAGAAAGGTTCATCATCACATAGGTCGTGGTTGCCGAGTGGTCATGGTTGTGAAATTATGACCGGATTTGTTTTGTCGTAGCGGGGTTCCAGTTCTGATGCCATTAAAGACGACTGTGAATCCGCTATCGTTAAATTTATCGATTCTCTTAATGTATCTGTTTAGCATGGAGGGGAGAAGTTTGGGGAGGGAGGTACCAATTCTAGTGTCGTTCTCGAACTTTGACCGAGTTTCAAAATTACGAGGTCCGTCGCCAATAGCCCAGCACTTCATTTAAAAAGTCCTGTTGTTAAAGCGAAACCTATTTGGCTAAGAGTCCGTGTGTGAAAATCCTTACTCGCATTTGAAGTTTAAATTCTGTATCCGTTCAAATTTTTGTCTAACACCTCATTTTTGTTCAGGAGTTTGTGAATGATTTTGTGTTGTGCCATTTAGCGTTATTGACCGTGATTTCTGCAAGAAAATTCCTACTGTTAGTTTTTTAAAATTCCTATCATGTACATTTGCTGCTCTGTAAATACATTGTTAACTTTATTTATTTTGATTTTGAAATTATGTAATATCTTATATTCTTTTGTTAATGAATGCTGAGTGAGAAGGCGTTTGTCTCCCGAGTGGCCAATTTGTAGCTCTAAATATTTTGGATGACTCGAACCCCTTGGGAATTCTGTCAACAACCCTCGAGTTGCTTTTAAGTGAGACGTTAATAAACATTTATTCAGTCAATCAAAATACATGCAAACGGATTGAAATTAATGAGAAACATATTCATAAATTTTTATTTTTGTCCTTGAGTGATTAATGTCGAATAAATTTTGAAATGTTTAAATTTAGGTCTACCGTTAAGCATTGGGAAGGCCAAATAACGAAGGTGGTGTCGATTCACTGTTTACATTGGGTAAAAAGCAAGCAAATTGTTTTTGAGAACGTGTTTCGTCTTTTGAAACCAAGAGGTGAAGCAGCCTTTTTTTTCGTTTCGGAATCAACTTTCCATGCATCACTACTAGAATTAAAGAAGAGCCCCAAATGGAGTAATTTGTTCATAGTAAGTTCATAGATATATTTCTCCAGCTAATTCTTTTTGAATACAACAAGTTTAACTCTTAATACTCTAACTAGAAGTCGTTTCCAACCTATAGTTACAATAATTGACTTCAATTAACCTAAAAACATATATCAGCTCCTCGTAATTTCGATTCTGTTTCGCATACATATAGCTGTCTTTATTCAATTCATTACTCTTTTTTATTTTATTTAATTTATCTAAAAGCATTTAATTCGTTGTAAAGGTATTGAGATTTTGCAATTCTCAAATTACATAAAGTTGTCACGGTTAGTGAAGAAAAAAACTCGATTAGCCTAATGTCACATTCTACTAATTCATACACACAAAAGAAAATTTTCATTTACTTACAAACATATGATAGAGCAATTTGAATTTTGTACAATGGCAATGAATGTAATTATTTTTAAAGATAATACAGTGGCCACCAAAAGTTAAGGTACAACCGAATTTTTATGTCTAATTTGCAAATCAATGAATGTAGAAACAACAAATCTCGAGGAAATGACATTAAACAGTTATTTATTAAATGCGTTATAGAAATTTACAAAAGTGTAAAGAAAAAATGATCCACAACGAAAAAGGCACTCTTAGGAAAAAATCTATTTATGGAGAAAACAGTATATCGCAGTTTTCTGCGGTAAAATACTATAGAATCATTACAAAAAGGGTTCGAATAAGGAATGAGGCCCCCCCCCAACTTGAATGCATTGGCGGCATCGACTTTCCATGTTGTGAATTAAGTTATCGGACTCCGAAATGGGAAGCGGAGACCAAAGACTGAGTAAGCCTCTTTACAGCTCATGTAACGACCTTGGAGGAGGACTTAACCCGTTCCCTCCCAGCGTATCACAGGCGATACGCTCCGTGAGTGTCTTCTAGGGCCCAGCGTATCAATAGAGATACGCTCGATGAGAACGTTTTATTTGATTTTTTTAATGTTAATATATGCGTTACAATACCGCGAAATCTGTATAGATAGGTTATTTGGAGTGTTGACCTTGGTGATATGGGCTTGAATTTCCCTTCTGGCTACCAGGAGGGGGGTAGTAATTGTTAAAAGCACGTGCTGCATGCGGCTCTTTAAATATAATGACATGATTTAAAGGGCGCACTTGCTTTCGGTTTGCTTTTTTCTTTCTTGCTCAAAGATGTTCTTAGATGTTCAAAGGAGAATTTATGGCCCTTTATGGGGGTTAGGGCATTTGGTAGCAGATGCTCTCAGCTGTTTGTTTCATTGGGTCGGTTTTTTTGGTAGCAGCAGTCATGAGGAAAAGAGAGTATTTATCTGATACTGAGATTTTCAAAATAATGAATGAATCTGACAGTAATGTTAGCGAAAATAATCCAAATCTGTACATAGTTATTAAAGTAAAAAAAAGGACTAAAATGTGCCCTTTGCTCAAATTCTTGCGTGCAGCGTCAAAATATATATGAAGACATGTGCCGTTGTACTATGCATTGATTTTTTTTTTATAAATATACCATACAGCAAAATAAGATTTATCTTTTATATCTATATGTTCCATGTAATAGTCCGTCATTACATCATGAAATTTATGTAACATATGTAAATATGTTTTGCATTTCCTTAAAAATATGATTTTTTATATAATTTTATGTATAAAATATTCAATTTTCGATTAAATCTTTTTTTGTGTGTATATTAAGTTTAATGAATTTTAAATAATACATGTAAGTACCAAAATATTTTAATAAATAGCTGATTTTAGAGGAATTGTTTTCGCGAATAAGGCTTAATATCTAAAATGGTCTGGGCACAGCGTGTCACTCCGCGGTAAGAAGCTGCGGGCCCAAAGAAGAACTTTTTTCTCCCTCCGGTAGTAAAAGGGTTAAAGCAGAAACCTGCCTGCCAAGATAGTCCTAAAGATGTTCTATTGAATTCAAGTCTGGAGATTGATCTGGCTATTTCATTCTCTCCAAACTGTGACCCTCAAGATTATCCTCAATAACCTCAGCTGTGCAAGTTTGTGTATTATCATCCATCAGAATGAAATATTTACCAAAAGCAGCAGCATACGGGTGGGTATATCGATCGATGATCTCATCTAGATATCTTAAACCATTCAGAGTTCCTCCATGGAACACTTGTAGGTCAGTGTGACCACCGAGTGAGATCCTTTCCCAAACCATGGGTATCCCACCTCTATAACTGTGTCTTTCTGCAGTGTTGGATTGATAATATCTGGTGCGTTATTTCCTCCAAGATGATCAGCAGATGTCCTGAAACTCTCTCTAGTGTGAATTTGGACTCCTTTGTGAAGACTACAAAAGCCCATTGCTGTTTAGTCCTGAAACGTATTCTCTTGCCCAACATAAGCGAGCCCTTCTCTGTCATCCATTGAGGACGCACACACAACTAGTCATGTTGCATAGAAACCTGCGTTGGGAAGGCGTTTTTGCATCGTACTAGCGGGTATTCTTCTCTCGGATGCTACAAAGTAGAGTTGAGGCACAGTAGTGGCTCTTTTCTTTCGGGCCAAAAGACCTAGAAAAACGGTCTTCTGTAGGTGTTGCAGTTCGTGGTCGGCCTGGAACATGTCTTCTGGAAACATAATCTTCAGATTGATATTGATTCTAAAGCCGTTAGACCACCCTGTGAGATACGTTGAAATGTCTAGCAGCATCAGCCCGTGACAACCCCATTTACATCCAACCGACTGCCCTCCACCTTAACGAATTGGACAAACGATTTCTCCTAGACATTGCTAGAATCTACTGATTATTGCCAACAACAATTGGAAATCAACAAAACTTACGGCACGAAATTATGAAAGCTTGATACTTGCATATTTTTCACTCACTCATAAATATCTGTTCTTTTTTATAAAATAAAATTGATAGCTATCGTTTTTGTATTTGTTTTTTTAAAGTTCGTTATTATCATTCATATAAACTATGAATTTTATTGTTACTGCCATTTTTATAGTAAGTTTCGAAAAACATCTTTTACTTTAACTTTTGGAAAAAATAAAAGTGGTAGTTATCGTTTTCATAAGGTTTACTAAAGTTCGTTATTATCATTCATATAAACTAAGAGTTTTATTAATTATACTGCCATTTTTTTATGATGAGCTTCGAAAATTATGTTACATCTTAACTTTATGGAGGCCAGTGTATTTCATTATATTGGACTTAGAAATTATTACTTCCTATCAATAAAGTTGTTTACATATGGTCCACCGTTAATAATGATCTGTGTATTACGATTTTACATACTTCATTTTCGAAAATATACTTCCAATTTAATGAATACTCGGAAATACAAATATAATCTCCGAGGCAAATATAATTTACAAATATAATTTAATTACAAATTATTTTACAAATATAAATATATTATTATTATTTTATACATATATTATTATTTTATACATAT
>BMAW01082340.1:235361-251099 GCA_019974015.1 Nephila pilipes
ATACATATATTATTATTTTATACATATATTATTATTTTACAAATATAAATATATTATTATTTTACAAATATAATTTAATTAGCAGTATTTGTCAACTGAAAGATTTTTATATAGAATTGGCTAGTGTGTGAATCTATTTCTTCAAACTTCATTGTTGAGATATCATCACTTTCAGATATTTCGATTCCAAATAATAGTCCAATGGAAGCTTTCCATTTGTGCAGTCAAATAAATTATGATATATGGAAACATTTTTAACAATCCACCGATAATGCTTTTTAATGTAGTAATTTTTCAATTCAAAAACCCTATTAACCCGAAGGTCGGATTAAAAACAGATAATGGGCCTTAGTTTGCCTACTTATATAAAGGTAAATTAGGAACTAATAAAAATATTTTTCCATTTCAGGATATTGATGATCGTGTGCCGGACTCTCATTTCTATAAATATGATGCTTCGTATTACAAGAAAATGCTAGAAAGCCTGGGATTTGAGGTACTTCACTGCAAGAAAGAAGTGAAAATTGATGTGTTCCCATCAGATGATGATATAAAAAGTAACTGATTACTTGTATATATTACATTAAATGTCACATTTTGTATCACTCCACATATTTAAATGTATCACATTCTAATCTTTGAGATTGTAAAGGAAACATATATTTGCGCATCAACATAAGTAAAAAAAATTCTAAAGTTTTTTTCCCCCTGTAGATCACTTGCCGATTCGGTTTCTGCTTTTCGTAGATCCTTTTCAGCGATCGTTTCATAACCGCACAAGTAGAGTAATATTTACACTCGAGTGTTCCAAAATAGAATGAAACTGAGAGTGAAGTTTCTTCTAAGGCTTTCCCTTACCCTTAGGTGACATTCGAATGTATGGAAATGTCCCGGATATTTGCGAAATATACATGACAGGGTGAAAAGTTACCTGAATGATTAAATAGTGACAAAAGTGAAATTTACCTGACAGAATAAAATTTTAACTAGCAGTTATGAGCTAAATCAATTTTCTTCAAATTTTGACTCACAAAAACGCTAAGAACTTTAAGAACTAAATGTTTTCTAGCATTAATGATAATTCGGGTAAAATTACTAGTTGTAAATCGAAAGGAGTCGATTTGGTGGACGTATTCCTACATGCTGTTTCGGAATTCTCGGCGTGATAAAAAAAAAACCATCTGAACAATCAATTTTCACCATACAATGCATAGGCGGCTTTCAGAAGGCACGGCTACGTACAATAATCAGGAAAAGGCAATGCCTTCTGAAAACCACTTTAGAAATGACGATGCGTAAGAAAACTCGCACTTTATGCTTTCCATTGAGGCGTCATCTCGTGGTTCACCGCTTGCTTTCCGCCTGTGCATTAATTGGAGAAAATTGCTTGTTTTTAAATGTTTTCTATAAGCTCTTAAATTTTTACCCAAGAGTTTTGATACACCCTGTATTTTGGAAGTCTAATATAAATATTTGAAAATCTGTTATGTCTGACCCTTATAAAAGTCTACCTTGTTGACTGTGTCATTCCAAAATGTCTTAGGATGCTTAGTTGCTGAGTGGAAGGAGCAAAATAAGCCTATTCCCACCAAAACTTCTTTTTCAAATTTATTTTGGTGACCTTCAAATTTATTTTGTGATGAAATGATACCTCTTATGCAAAGTCATTCACAATCAAAACATTTTGCTTTAAAATGATAATTAACAGCTACAAACTATCCACTAATGAAAAATAGCTTAGCTCTACATGTAGTAAATGAATACAACAATAAACTGTGAAGAAATCGTAATAAGTAAACTAAAGAGGGGGCGCTTCTTGAAAAGTAAGGCTGAATGTCTTTTCTTTCAGAGCAAAGACATAAATTTTCAGCACTACCAATTCTAAACAGAGCTTTTAAAATGTCTTCATTTATATTCTTATATCTCTAAAAAATCCCCATGAATCCGCATGTTTATTCTTGCTATAATGTTATCAGTTCTAGTTTCGCTTCGAATAAATGTCTACGTTTGAAGAATGTTAACCAGAACACACACGTAACTCATATCATCAAAACTTAAATATCCTCTTTGAAACAATACTTTTTCTGGTGACTCAATGTTTTTAATTATACACAAGATTTATAGAGTGTAATTAAAGTAATAGATATTTCCTTTGGAGAGATTAAAAAAAAGTACAAATTATTCAAAGAGTAAATAATGTACTTTATGCATTTTCTGAATTGAATAAAAAATGCCTTTTGATTTTTTTATCTTTAATATTAGTTTCTTCGTTTCCTTCGGAATTTGGGGAACAAATTTTTTCTTCTAAGACAATAAATGTTATTTGCATTTAATGTTTATTACGATAAAAATATTTAAAAAAAAAATTTAAAGTAATTAACCATTTATTAAACGAAATAAAATTTAATTTTTGTTGATTTATATTTTAAAAAACATTTAACTTAATTTTTGATGCAATTTTTATTTCCAGATTTTTTTACTTCCATATGTGTTCTGACACCTCATGTTCCTCTTGATCGGAAAGAAGACTTCCAAAACGATTTGTTGAAAGAGCTCTTGCGTCAGAATGGTCGAAACAATAACGGATTACCGTATCATGTGGGCAAAATGGTGGAGCTGGTGGTTAGAAAAAAATGAAAACTTTGATTTCGCTTTTAAAAAAATATTTCTTTAGGAAATATGTTACTTGTTACAATATCTTGAATTAAATTAAATAGTTATTTAAGTATATGTATGTATGAACAAATGTTTGAAATACAAAAGTGCATTTTATTTAATTTATAATTTTTATTTATATTCTTCAGTATTATTATTACTTGAATTATTTATTATTGCCAAATAATAATAATAATATATATATGTCTTTCAAATCATTTTATTTGTTTGTTTAAATACTTTCAGTTGCTTAAAGTGCATAAGTATGTCATGCTAATAATTTAAATAGCGGATTAATTAAGTGTTATTAATTGATGACTTTAATATTATCACCAAAATTTTTCATATTTCTAGTAACTTTTCAACGTATTAATTACCAAACTCCATTTTACAAAAAAATTATAGTAAATTGACACAATTCCATAATCATAACCACAAATATCTGAAATATTCGAACGTATATTCTATTCTATTTCTCTCTATTACATTTCAAAAAGTCAAAAACGTGTTCTTTTCTTTTATTTTTACAGTTTCATACAGTCAATGGATATAAGGACTTAATTTCCAACACAAAACTCAATACTCGAATTTTTTTTTAAAAAAAATACCACTTAAAAGTTTTTAAAATTAAAAATTGCTTTAAATTGAATTAAAAAATAGTGTTGTATAATAGCATTTTAAAAAAAATCATGTCAGAGAAAAAGCTTATTATGAATAACTGTTACACTGGCAGAAGAATCTAAATTTTTCTCTTCAATGAAATGACTACAGAGAAGTTTAAATTTAGCAACTGTAATATTCAGATTTTATTCTTTTGTAATATTTTACACTAAAATTCCAAAGGTCATAAATATATTTTGTTTCATTTTAGTTGAAGATTATTTACAAGTTTCATAACATATCAAATATATTCAGATATAGTTTGAATTCTCGGCGTGAATGCTAATTTAATTTTTAAAAAAAATATTTCAGCTATTTGCACAACAATTGAAAACATCAATAAATTTAGTTATCAACACCAAATGTAGTTCAGTGTTAAATATCACGAGTTGAAACCAATTTTGCTTGTCGTATCGTATATATTTCAAGTCTCGGTACACACTTCAATCTTAAACACGTGCCGTAAAATGTTCGCTTTTTTGTCTAACACATAGTCTATTGTGAAACTCAACACGCTTTCAATTTTTAAGGATAAAAATCAAAGAATTTGTAACGATGCACTTTGTTCTCTAAAAACTTAAGGAACATTGCGAAATTTTGATAAAACCTCACGTTTTGTGAGGAAAAAAAAGATAAAATCTGTTCGTTGCAAAATAAGAAAAAAATATTATCGTATAAAATCTGAGAAATTTCAAAAAAAAAAAAGTACGTCGTATCCAAATCTGTTGTATACATCGAGTGTTTTATCTATAGATTCCACTACAGTGTAAGAATAAAGTAAAGATGCAATGACAACAATCTTTTAAAATTTTTTACTTTATCTTGAATAAGAGTTAATCAAGAAAAAATAATTCTATGCACAACTTCTATGCAACTATGCAATATGAGGCAGCACAAACTTTTGTACAAAATAAAAAAAAAAGTTTTTTAAGGCTTGAAGGAAGAGGAACAGCTCTGGATGTCATCAGCAGCACACAACCATAGTTCTGTATTAAAAGATTTGCATCTCTGATGAATTCTTTTATTAACATCGCACTTAGAAGCAACACGGATTCTATTGGCGACAAATTTTGTAAATTTGAGCACCGATCAAGTGACGAGGATGATACTTGAGCTAACTTTCCATTCTCCTAACATTCCCGCTATTTCAACGGACTTGAGTCTTGGAAGATTTATTGTGCATACATCTTGCTATGGGTCTTAAAGGGTATCAGGACTCGAATCCGCGACTGGACGGAAACAATGCCAGCTATGAGCTTGCAACCACGGTCACTCGGCTATCGCTGGCAATTGTAGTTTTATTTAGGCGCAATTAGATAAATTCCAAACCAACTTATTATTGGAAAGCTGGAGTATGGTTTCACTCCTGCGATAAATTAAAGCTCCTCCTGCAGCGACGCTCTTCTACTGCAACGTTAGAAGTTAAAAGGCCTTACTCAACCAGCCCGAAGAGATATCTTTTCGGCCTGATGGTAGGCCCATCATCTTCGGACCCCTTGGTCCAGGGTTCGAAACTACGCTGCCGCTTTACGACCGCCACAAGTGGTGACTCGGTCAAGGAACAAGTATTGAATACTCCCGGAAAGGCTAATTGGATGCTGAGGAACTTACCATCAAACTTGGAAGCAAGCTGTAAAGATATGCTACTCGTCGGAAACTCTCTGAGACCTGTGAATTGGTAACGTCCCTATCTATGGTTCGAACCTCTGAGGCAGGAATTTGGTAGGTAAAATGTTTTTATTTATTTTTTGCTGTCGCTTTGAGATGTCGATTTAGCTACATCTGGCTCTTACACCAGTGCGCTTTACATTCTCACTAACTCCTCTTGCGCCAATAAACTTCACGATCAGTCACTCATTATCCCACTCGCTCAGATTGAGATGTCGCTTGAAGGTAAAGATACTAAAAGTGAAGGAGCTGTAGGTTCAAATAATGGTTGTGAAAGAGTTACTGTTAAGGTTCCTAGTTTTTGGCCTTGTAATGTAAAGCTATTTTTGATGCAGCTTGAAGCTAGTTTTAGGTTAGCTGGCATTACGGTCGAGCAAACCAAACTTGACCATTTAGTTGCTTTATTGGACCCTGAAACTCTTTCACATGCTACAGATATAGTGTGTAAACTACCCCCGTGTCCATATTCGGCTCTCAAAAACCGTTTACTAGAGCAGTTTGAAGTATCGCAAAACCTGAAAGTTAAAACTCTAATTGAGGATTTGGAATTAGGTGATAGATCCCCGTCTTTATTGCTTAGACAAATGCGGGAATTGAGTGAAAACCATATAGACGAATCTTTTCTTAAGAACATCTGAATGAGGTGTTTACCACCACAAGTTCAAGCCGTTCTAGCTGTTAGTTCAGAGAACCTAAACAAGATGGCGGAAATGGCTGATAAAATCATTGAGTTTTCACAGGGCAGTATAAACTCTGTTTCTGATGGTAATTCGAGTACTGATCACGTTAGTCGTCGAGATGAGCAATTGCTGATGCAACAACAGTTAGATGAACTCTCGAGATTGGTTAGGTCGGGTTCAAGACACGCATCCCCAAAACCACAACGTAGACGAAGTACATCGGTATCTCGAGCTAGTGATAAGAAACGGGAAGGTTGGCTGTGCTGGTACCATTTTAGGTATCGGGAAAAGGCAAAACGTTGCATATCTCCATGTGCATTTAAGCAAAAAAAACTCGAATCACTCACAGGAGTAGCGACGTCTTCTGTTTTATGAGGTGAAAGTCGCAGGCTTTTTGTTAATGATGTAAACAACCATACCGGTTTTCTTGTTGATACTGGTAGTGATGTTTCCTGTTATCCTAAATCGTATGTAACTAAAAGTAATGGGAAAACTGATTTCTTTTTATACGCAGCTAATGGGTCTAAAATCGCAACTTTTGGTCCTGATTTAGGTTTAAGACGTAATTTTCAATGGCCTTTCATTGTCGCTGAGGTTACTAAGCCTATTATCGGTGCGGACTTTTTGGAACATTTTGGTTTGCTGATTGATTTGAAAAAACGATGTTTGGTTGATCCTTTAACTGATTTAAAAGCTAAGGGTAAAACTACTTTAAGTAATGTCCCAGTAGTAAAAACCATTGTCGGGAATTCCGAATACTTGGATCTTTTGCGTAAGTTTAAGGAGATTACTCAGGTGAACGTTTCACCTAAGAATACAACTAAGCACGATACTGTGCATTTCATCCCTACAGTTGGACCCCCCGTTTGTGCAAGAGCTCGTCGGTTAAATCCAGCTCAATTGAAAATCGCAAAACAAGAATTTGAGTATATGATGGAGAGAGGTATTTGCAGGCCATCGAAAAGTAATTGGTCAAGTCCCTTGCATATGGTTCCCAAAGGATCATCAGATTGGAGACCTACGGGAGATTACAGGGCTTTAAACCGTATCACAATACCCGATAAATACCCTATTCCTCACATTCAAGATTGCATGTATATGTTAAAAGGAAAGAAGGTATTTTCAAAAATAGATTTGGTACGTGCTTATCACCAAATACCAGTGCACCCTCCAGATATACCTAAAACTGCCATTATTACCCCTTTCGGACTTTTCGAATTTCCATTTTTAAACTTTGGTCTTTGTTCTGCCGCGCAAACTTTCCAAAGGTTCATTAATGAGGTTTTGAGAGGACTAGATTATTGTTTCCCCTACTTGGATGACATCCTACTTGCCAGTGAAAATCATATCGAGCACAAAATGCATTTGGAAGAAGTTTTCACGCGATTTAAAAATTATGGTATCGTGTTGAACGAGTCCAAATGTGACTTTGGGAAACACACAATAGATTTTCTTGGGCATACAATTAATGATAAAGGATGTACTCCTCATAGTGAAAAGGTTCAAGCAATAGTAAAATTCTCAAAACCAGTTACTATTTCTGACTTGCGTCGGTTTTTAGGCATGGTAAACTGTTACCACAGGTTTATTCCAAATATTTCATCTATTTTGTCACCGTTAAATCAGCTGTTAATCGGTGCAAAAAAACGTGACAAAAGAGAAATTCAGTGGAATCCGGAAAGGGAGAAAAGCTTTGAAGAGATTAAAACTGCTATGGCGAATGCAACGCTTTTATACCATCTTTCAGTAGATGCAAAATTAGCGTTAGTTACAGATTGCAGTGATTTTGCTATGGGAGGAGTCCTGCAAGAAATTTCTTCTGATGGTCCTAGACCTCTTGGATTCTTTTCAAAGAAGTTATCATCTGCTCAATGCAAATATTCTACTTACGACCGAGAATTATTGGCAGCTTATAGTGCAATACAACACTTTCAACATCTGTTAGAAGCTCGTATTTTTACTTTATACGTAGATCATAAACCTCTTATCTTCGCGTTTTCACAAAAACATGAAAAGGCCCCTCCCAGACGATTGAGACATCTAGATTTCATTTCGCAATTTACTACAGACATTAGGTACTTACCAGGTAAGGGTAATGTTGTAGCTGACACTTTATCAAGGATTAATGAAATACAGTTTTCCTCACTATCTGATTTGGAGTTATGGAAAAAGACGAGGAGTTGAAATCTATTTTAGAAGGTAGAATGGAATTCAGTGGTAAGCTGATAAAAATTCAAATGCCTGATGGCGCTAAATCGTTATATGCAGATAGCTCTACAGGCGTTAACAGATTCTACGTTCCACATCAGTTAAGACGCAAAGTTTTTAATGAGTTACATAGTTTGTCGTACCCAGGGATGCGCGCTACTAAACACCTCATAGCATCTAAATATGTTTGGCCAAGTACGAATAGGGATATTGGCATGTGGGGCAAAACTTGCATCGATTGTCAGCAGTCTAAGGTGCACTTACATACCAAGACCCCTTTAGCGCAATTCCTTGTACCTGACGAGAGGTTTGCACACGTCCATCTAGACATAATTAAATTGCCTCTTGTGCGCGGTTATAAATACTGCCTTACAATGATAGATAGATTTACTAGGTGGCCCGAAGCATCTCCTATGCCGGATATGGAAGCGGAGACGGTAGCTAGAGCGTTTGTTAACATCTGAGTTTCTCGATTCGGCACGCCTCAGAGGTTGACTTGTGATAGGTGAGGGCAATTCGAATCTGGTCTTTTTGAGTGCTTGTCAAAACTTCTGGGCATTCATTTAACACGTACTGCTTCTTATACTCCACAGTGTAATGGAATGATTGAGCGCCTCCACCGACCATTAAAACAAGCCTTGACTTGCCATAAAGGAGATTGGCTGGATGCGCTTCCTCTTGTCCTATTGGGTCTCCGGACGGTCTTAAGGGAAGACCTGAACGCCTCAACTGCAGAGTTGGTCTATGGATCAAGTCTTCGTCTTCCTGGACAAGTATATGAGGAATTAAATATCAATAGATGTCCGAACTACGTAGCAAAGTTACAACGAATGATCAGAGCTTTCAGTCCTGCCCTTCCTCTACGTCACGGCCCGCAAAGAATTTACATTCCCAAGGATTTGGAAACATGTAGTCATGTCTTCGTCCGCCGGCCACCATTCAAGAAACCATTTCAGATGCAATATGAGGGTCCCTTCAAGGTGGTCCGTCGCCTTCCAAAATATTTTATTGTCCTTATTAAGGGTCAAGAGCGCCTCATCGCAATGGATCGATTGAAACCGGCATTCATTTTGGGAACATCTGATGAGCCAGTGGAGCAGGAACAACCAGCATATCAAACAAGATCCGGCATGAGAGTAAAGTTTCGTCTCCCTTCGTGAGACTGGAGGGGGAGTCATGTTATAGTAGTTTTACAAAATAGTTACTAAATACAGATAGAAAATAGTAAGTAATATAAAAATAAAGGTATATATGTATATAGTTGAGAGAAATGCGTAACTCTGGATGCAGAATATATGTAGAAACTTTAAGAATAATAAATAAACCAAGTATCCATCTTAAAAAAAAAAAAAAACTTCTGAACAAAATGGCGCACGTTTCGGCGCCTTCTGAACAAATTGACGCGCGTTTATCTCCATTCCGTATCATCACGCTGCGTTGATACTGGAGGGAGAGTATTGCAGCGACGCTCTTCTACTGCAACGTTAGACGTTAAAAGGCCTTATTCAACCAGCCCGAAGAGATATCTTTTAGGCCTGATTGGTAGGCCCATCATCTTCGGACCCCTTGGTCCAGGGCTCGAAACTACGCTGCCGCTTTCCGACCGCCACACTCCTACACCTTTTCTTGCCTTACCAATTTCTTCAATCATCTAATTATGTCTCACGAGATCAAACCGCTTGTTTTCCTCCCTTTCCCAGGGACTTGCTTTTTCAGATCAGTTAGGGATTTACTTGGAAAACTCGAATAATGAACTCCAGGATGTGTTAAGCAATCTTCCGCTATTTGGGATATTTTCAATTCTGTATAACATATATATTCCTTTCCCGTTTCTTATTTTTCAGTACTTATAGAATTTTTTTAGATAATAAATAATATGTTTTTTCTCTGCAGAAATTAACAAGTTTTAAGCGCAATTTCACTAATTATAAAACTTGTGTCATTAAAGTCACCCTATTAATCACATCCCATACTTCAATAAAGAGGTATATATTGTTATTTCACTACATATAAGTCTTCTAATTAGGCGGTATCAGCGTTATTACATACCGTGTCAATGTTTGGAATTCGATGGACTTTGCATTAAGTTGATTTAGTGTCAAACATTGACACGGTAGGCAATAACTACTGATACACACCTTAGGCTTATACAGGCTTTAGATGTCTTGTTGGGGATACGGCAGACTTCTCCACCTCCACATGTTGCTAAATTTAATCTAGTGTGGAAGAGATGAGTGTATGTCAGAATAGTTGCTTTCCAATCATCGATCAGACATATTCTAGTTATAAGCGATAGATTAGGTTAACAAGATAGCCAAGACACAATGCAAAATGGTAGGCACTCTAGAACAATGTATGAAACGTGTTGTAGCCCGTTGTCCTGTTGGAATGTGGCCGCAGACAAGCTCTGAAGTTAAGGTAGGACAGCAAATTCCATTCTTTGAGAGATGCAGCGCTGATTGTTCAATGCACTGATGATACGTACAGTAATCATTTCGGCCTCCAAAATGATTACTGTCCATATTACCCAAATTCTCTCCAAGATGGCATCGAATGAGTCAACTTCATTGTAAATCCGACGCCGCATGAGCTCATCTTCATATTGTTACAAAAATTCAATCGTGCGGGAGTATACAACACGGAGCATAAGGGCGAATGAAGCTTTATTCACAAATATTTAAGACTAGACGAACATAAGGAGCAAATCTTCACGAACAGGAAACACAGTACTGGTCCAGATTAGTGATACAACTTGAATAAAGACACAATTGTCAGCCCAGTCGTTGCACTTCAACAAAGTTCAGCTTACTAGTTCACACTGCGTGTTATTCTCTATGACAATAAATACTTCGTACGGACTCCGACATCTTCCTGTAGATAAATTTGGCCAAGCGATTGATAATCCCTTGGCAGATGCACTCAGCCAATACTAACCGTTTCTAAAAGAAGCCTTCAACTGTTTCACCGTCTTCGTCTCTCTCCGCACTTTCTTGCCACTCCGGCCAGGTGCGTCGTCACATGAAAAATTCAGGAAAAGTATATAATATTCTTCTCAGTTGAGATTTCCACAAGATTCCAACATTTTCTGGAATCTTCATTTTATCACCAATTTTTCACCGTCGAAATGATCGCCAAATTCGTCGCAAATGTTAAAGTTTCATAAGTTAAGCTTTCTTTGGCTGATTCATGTAATCTATGTAAACGTCTTTTTTCCTTTATAAGAGAAACGTTGCAGGAAAGCGTCATCTTCGGTTCGTAACTATACAAATCTAAGTGATTATGATGACTCCCTATAGAAATCAGAACCAAAATTCGTCGCAAAAATTATGTACGGAGAGTCTGGCAAAGATGTAGGAATCCGGCTCTTAAATCTGAACTCCGTGCACTCAGCAATGAGATTAAACGAGACATTCAACACTTTTCCCAGGAAAGATGGGAAAAACACATTGAAGGCCTCTCGCCTAATACAAACACCCTTTGGAGGGAAACCTCCCGACTCAAAAAGCCTTTTCACACCATTCCGCCCCTAAAGGGCGCCCTAGGCAGTGTTGCTGTAGCTCCTATTGAAAAGGCGGAAGTTATAGCTGATAGCCTTCAAAAATAATTCGAACCAAATGAAGACGAGAATCCCAGATTCTCAGCTCATACTACTCGAAAAGTCCAAAGATTTTTGGCCTCCCCCACTTGTCTAGACCTGGAACCAGTCCAGGCTAGCGAAATTTTGGACTTCATACACAACACCAAAATTAAGAAGGCTCCAGGATTGGATTTAATTTCTAATCGCATTCTTAAAAATCTCCCTCTTAAATTTATTTTTCTTCTCACGCTGCTCTTTAACTTTTTAATGGAGAACTGCTACTTCCCTAAGGCCTGGAAGATCGCAGTGGTGGTCCCCATTCTCAAGCCCCATTCAGATGATTCAAATCCTCAAAATTATCGCCCCATATCGTTACTCAGTTCGCTGAGCAAAGCATATGAATGTGTTATTTTGAAACGACTGGACCAGTTCTGCAATTCCAGGAATGTTGTTATTCCAGAGCAGCATGGTTTTGTTCCCAAGTGCTCTACAGTAACACAGTTACTTAGAGTTACTGAGACGGTCCAACAAGGCTTTTCCAATAACAAAGCCACGGGTATGCTTTTTTATCGATATTGCCAAAGCTTTTGATAAAATTTGGCATGATGGGCTCATTTCCAAGATGATGCGACTTGGAATTTCGGAGCAACTTATCAAAATTATTCACTCGTTCCTAGACTCTCGCAGTTTCAGGATTCGAGTCGAAAATGCAGTCTCTTCCCCCCGTCCAATCCTTAGTGGAGTCCCCCAGGGATCGATTTTAAGTCCAAGAATATTTTCTTTGTACGCAAATGACACCCCGAAGGCTGCCAACATTCACTTAGCAATGTATGCTGATGACACTGCTATTATGTCCCAAGACATCTTCAATCGAAAAATTATTGAAAGATTGCAGAGATACATTTCTCGTTTACAGCTCTGGCTCATTGACTGGAAAATTAAAGTTAATGCATCTAAAAGCGCTTGCCTCCTCTTTACGAAACAACGGTGTATTGGCAATTTATCAGCAGTCACCATTTTTGATCAACCCGTCCCCTGGGTCACTGAATATAAGTACCTAGGGTTAATTTTAGACGCCAAATTAAATTTTGCCCACCACATCCGAAATGCCCATCAAAAGGCTATCGGAATGAGCAGTTTGCTCACTCGCTTGATTTCTCGTTTTGTGCCTGACCTTGGCGATCAGGCACAAAATTTTGCTCTACAAGTCGATCCTAAGACCGATCATGTTGTATGCATCACCTATCTGGGCGTCCGCTGCAACCACCCATTTGAAACGACTGCACGTCTTTCAAAACATTCACCTTAGGAAAATGATAAATGTACCCTGGTTTGTCCGGAATGAAGTCCTGCATAAAGATCTAAAAATTGAACCAATTCTAAAGTTCATTAAAAAACAATCATTAAACTTCTTCAACAGGATCCCTCAAATACCTAATGCACTGCTTCAACAACTCCCCGCTATGATGCGTCAATCGCATTTTCGCAAAAAAGACCAAGAGCCGCGCTCGGACATTCATATGTCCATTTCCCAGCCCTAAAAATGCTGCGAGCGCATTGAAGTAATGCATCAGGGATATCCTGATTATTTTCAAAATTCAGAACTTCCCATCGATAAGTGGCAATGTCCCACGGTCAAAATGGATCTCGCGTAACACTGTCGAGCACTCTCAAAATTTTAAAATCTTTAATTCTAAAAAATTAGATACTATTTAAAATTTTAACTACATTTTCCTAAGATTCTTAACATTTTTCGTCACCAGATGTCGCTTTTAGCGCTAAATACAGCTTAATTCTTGTTTTTCAAACTCATCTCCTCGCGTTTTAAATTTTCCCTCAAAATTTCTAATTGCATATTTCTCTAAATTGGTTTCGGTACGGCATTTCTTTTTATTTCAATTTAATTTTAACTTATTTTTCGCCTTGTTATAACCTCTCAAAATCCCGCGGACGACAGCTTTCTCGAAGCCGTTTTTCGTCTTCGAACTGAAGTCCCGCCCCTAACCTAGACCCCGCCCACCGCTATGTATGCTTCTTAGCTTCCCTAGCTACGGCATCCGATAGCAGTGCGAGCTCTCGTAATTTTAATTTCCAACTAGTTTCGGCAGTTCCTCACTCTGCCGAACACCCAGGTGCTTGTTGCATTGATCCTAATTATGATAGCAACTTAAATTACGATAAAACTTTAACTAATTATGCTCTTTAAATTTATAAACTATGATGAGAGGGTAAGTTTAATATTTTAAATAGGAACCTCGTAACTTTAGCCGTAGTGATTATGATATTATGATTGTGGCTCATAGAGAACTCTTTAAAATAATGGTTAAATAAGTTTGCCATGCATTTCTCGTCACGTCACTATTGTTAGGAGCAGAGGAACAAAATAGTAAAAGCCATGTTAGTTTTCCTGCTTCATCGTTGCCAGTGTATCGTATCTTTTAGCGGCATTTTCTGATTTGGAGAAAATGATTGATAGAAATTTGCACAAGAACCAAAATAAATTATGTATGGCAATGGAAATCAAAAAGGACAGTTGAAAATATGAATATTTTAGAAGAAAAAGTAGCCAATGTTGATATATTGATTCAACAAAACAATTAATTACATTAACGTTATCACGAATTCTCAAAATGTGTACTTTAAAAATACTAAATAGCTATATTCAAAGCAGAAAGAGAAGTTCAAATTAAACCTCAAATGTAGAGAGTCTTTATTCACAAATGGATGATGGCCATGATTGGAATTTATGATAATTTATTTTAAGACTAAACGTATCCATGCGAATAATTTCAGTCATTTTTTTAACATCTAAAAATATCGATCTAAGTCTTCGTTAAGTCCTTCATAGTATTTGATGAAGTTCTTGGTGTCTTAATGGTGCTTTGAGTCATTTGAGTAACTCCTAAAGTAGTAGAAAGCTGAATTTACATAAAAAAATTACGAAATAAAACAATTCTTTTGCTAACTAAATAATTTTGCGCATTCTTTACTTCATAGATAAATATTATAAGCATGAGACGTAAAATGAAACAATTAAAATGTTATAGTTAAACATGTTTTAGCTAAAGAATTCACGATGCTAGATATTATCTGAAGTTATTTTATCCTAAGCTAATTCCGCATAACCTCCAGAATGGTGGTTGGCGCTTGTCGAATAGTCATAGCACTGGTATTTGGACAAGCCGCGAGTTGCGTTTCAGTCGAACTACGGTTTTCGAGTCCTAATTCTATTTTAAAGACTCGGTATGTAGCGGGGGTGATGTGCGCACACGGAGAAAAAAGAAATACCCCTGAAAACGAATACCCAGACTACTCATTTTGAAATGAGTATGTTTGTATGAGATTTGAACGTATGTCTTTATCGAATGTAAAACATTGTGTGTATTCAAAACCAAAACCAAAATGTCAATCAACACTCTGAAAAAATTATTATAGCTATTAAGGACTACAAAAATTTCTATAGTGTTTGTGTCATGTATCGAATACAAATGAAATTGTTTTATTTTTTCTGTGCGATTGATTGTTGGAGTTGCTATATAGAACAAAATCTGAATGTTCTGCCCCAAATATTTATTTAAATTCTTGCAACATTTTTGGCTCCCATTATAGAAAACACCCAAGATATTAAATGTCTGTGTTAAAACCTTAATTATATAAAAATCAAATTTTGAATTAGAACACAAACAAGTTGTGGTTCCTTCTTCCCCCCTCCAACTTATATGAGTTTAAAACAGATAATTTAAAACAATGTCAGACAATAGGGATGAAATAACAGACAATCACTTATAATATGATGAACAGTATCTCTATTGTGCGTGGATGCTATAAATATTAATAGACGCTAGGAAGTCATACTATTAGATTCATTCAGGTCAAAAATGAATTCAATTTTAAGGAACATTTGCAAACAAATACTAATAATTCGATATAAAAACCAACGTTTTTAAAAACAACTGAAATATTAGTTAAAACTGTTAGTTATTTTTAATTTTAAAATTTACTTAAAAAGAGACATTTGTGAGCGTATTAAAAAATTCATGATACTCATAAAATCAAAACATGCATTTGAAAGTTTGTAAGTCATTCTATTAAAAAAAATGGGAACCAGAATTCAGAAAAAATTATTGTGATAAGACATGGCGCCATATATTGGAAACTTTCTTTTTTGCGAATGATTACTGACTAAAAGTCAGCAACCCTTACTATCTCGGAGATAGTATCTCCCCTTTGTGAGTACAAAAGGTTTACGGTACCTCATGCGGCGTGGGGAGTGCCCGGTGTTCCCAGAGG
>BMAW01082340.1:261099-278557 GCA_019974015.1 Nephila pilipes
CTAAAAGGTGATTAACAAAAGGTGTTATGTTGATGAATAAAAAAAAATTTTGCAAAAAAAATCTAATTTTTAATGTTAGTCTCGGGACGTATTGATCCATGTGTTATATACATTCAATAACAAAAAACAAACGACGCAACAAGAACGAGTGGTCCAATAGAGACTAAAATTGGCTGACAGGAAAACTATGTACGTAATAGAAAATAATTAAAATTTCAGAAAAATTGAATAATTTACTTCAGAATCACGTAGTTACAAAGTAACGAGCTCAACAAGTTGTTGACCCACCTCTAGTCTGGATGCAAACTACCATAGGAAGTGGCATTGAGCATAGGAGTGAGCATTGAGTGATCCCAGATATGCTCGATTTGAGAGATATCTGGTTGGCCAAGGAAGTGTTTGACACGCTGTAAGACAGTTCATAGCAACATGTGCCGTAAGTAGTCTGGCATTATCTTGCTCAGAAATAAAGCCAGGGTAGTGCAAAAGGAATGATAGCAAAACAGGTCTCAGAATGTCGTCGACGTACCACTGTACTGTAAGTGTATCTCTGATGACGACCAAAGGGATCCGACTATCAAGGGTAATGGCACCCTAGACCATAACTCCTGGTTGAAAGCCTGTGTGGCTTGCAGTACTTAAAGCAGGATCATCTGCCCTGGGCGTCTCCAGATACGTCTTCGATGATAGTCAGGACACAGTTGGAAGCGGGATTCGTCGCTAAGCACTATATGTCCCTAATCAGCATCATTTCAACCTGATCGAGCCAAGCTCCACTGTAATCTGAATCGACAGAGTGCAGGCGTGAGTGGCAGGTGGCGTAGCGTTCGGTACGAGCGAAGATTTCGCTCTATCAGTCAACTGTGAATGGTCATGATGGACACTCATGACCATTTACAGTCATGGTTTAAATCGATGAATCAGGCGCTGTGACAGCTGATCTGACAATTACTCTGTCCTCCCGATCAGCAGAGGCCCTATTCGACCGCTACCATCATGCCGCTGAAATCTACCATTGCCCACCCATTCTTGCGAGCATCTTCTATTTGCCGTATTGCGTCGACCCATATAACAAGCGATTCTACTATTTGCCCAACCTACCTCCTTCAATCTAGTGATACGACTTCTTTCAAACTCTGACAGTTGCACATAATGAGCTCAAATCCTGCGGCGAGGCATTTTTCAGTCGTAGAAATGATCTTAAATCGCAATGCAACAGAAAATTTGACGATCAGATTGAGAATCGCTTCTTATATACACCTGCTGAGTGAGCAGTTCCGATGTGCTGTAGATCCAGTCTAGTCATTCATTGGATACCAAATCTTAATAATATGCATGTTTCGTCCAAATGTCTTTGTATACGAAATTTCATTACAATCGGATAACTCCTTGATACTTTGTTTTTTTTTTTGTTTGTTTGTTTTAGATTGCATATATATCACACGTGAAAGACTCGAGAGAGTGAAAGTAAGTTTTAACATGAGAATTTGGACTAAAATAATTTGGACTGGCTATTAATAACTCAAACCTCATTTAGGAAAATTCCCTTATTTGGCAAGCATAAACTCTTACCGTTTGCTCGCTTTTCTCTCGCCTATATGTGCTGTCTATTACTTCCGTGCTTCAGGTTATGTAATAATAAGACTACCGTACCAATTGAAATAAAGAAATTAAATTCACTAGGTTCCTATTGAATACCTCATAAAACGTAAAGTTGATGAGAATTGGACTACAACCACAATCTTGATATTTTTTTTACAAGAATCGGCGGATTACGAATTGTGTCTCACTCTACCATGACAAATCAATATCTTTTTGAATGACATGTTTGTTCTAAAGAAAAACTTGTTAGTAAATATAAAGTTGTTGAACTTTCTATACGAAAACCAAAAGTGAAAATAGTCATCAAAATATATTCGTCAAAAGTGAAAATCATCCTGAAAAGAGTCAAAACATTTTTAAGCAGAAAAATGTAAAACATATCAGATTTAAAATTGAAACAAAGCAGAAAAATCCCAGAAGCATTTGTATCTTTGATGATTCTGATTTCGAAAGCAATTTTGTGGAAGATTAAGAAAACAGCTTATTCCATAGCGAAAAACAGATAGTGCTTGTGAATAAAAAGTTGAATCAACACCCATCATGCCAAGTATTTAAAAGATATTTGCAATTTCAAAATCACAAAGAAATTGTAATTCGCATCAAAAAAGTAAATAACATATCAGTTATTTAGTTCTCGTGTTACTTCTCAAATCACAATTATTAACAAAGATTATTAAGTAAAACATTTTTTGGTTTAATCACATATATAATTAATTATTAGATTTCATTAAATACACTTTGAATCTGATTATATTTAAGAAGGTATTGTGTAAAGAAGGTGTATCGAACTTAAAGCTGATTTTTAAGCCAAAATAATAAGGTTACAGTTTATGTAAGCCACAAGATAGAAACGAACAATAAAAATAATTTTCATAAATTTTTTTTTTATTTCAAAATATATGGTGAAAAAACAATCATGAACAGTGATAATGTTAAAGGTTTTTTTTATTCTTTTCATAAAGCTTAATATCTATTTTCTACTTCTTGAAAAAGTTTTTTTGCATTGATTACTTTGAAAATTGACTCAAGTTGGTTATCAGTAAATCTAAATCTGCGATACGAGATTTACTTCCTTTCATAAGTGCTGTCCCTGATAAGTATTTCGAAGCATAGAACTTATCTTGTATGCAAATGTTTGAGGGTTTTCAATCCTAACAGGTAAATATTTGTAATATTCTGGTGCGTCAAACACTGAATGTTGCCTTTAATTCTGAATCGCATTCTATCTCAATTACCCCAATTCGCATTTCATTAGTAGATATTAGTTGATTCTATATCTATTGAATTAACTGAAGAGAGCAAAGAAAACTTATTTTTTAATAATTTAAAATTTACAAATCTTATTTCAAATTCATTTCTAAGGCTTAATATTTAATCTGGAATCAAACCGTTCTTAATATTTTTAAACGATGCGGTTTCATCTAAAGTTATTCTGTTCAGTTTACACGTCGAACAATGAGTGAAAATTTTAGTTTTTAACCGATTTTCCTGTACAATTAGTGATACATGGTCCCCTTGATCATAGAAAAGTGGATTTTAATTTAGGGTGGTCTCTTTTGGACTCTTTGAATTTACAGTTGAAAGACCATAGAGGGTCGTTGCACTTACAAACTTAATGTTCAGGAATGGTATCGGTTCCTTTTAGAGGAAAGGGTATTTTCTTTCTCTTTGTGGCGAACCTGCATTCTTCCCGGCAACTCATTTAAATAAGAAGTTCACAAAGATTCGGCACTGTCACTCACTCACAAAAAAATCGAATAATACGTAAACAATTTCATTGGACACTCAACACACACATTTCATTTACATAATATGCAGCGTTATTCACCAATATCTACTTTGGAGCACCACTTATCAACTTGCCAGGTATGTTAATCTAAATTATGTAATCTTTTCACTTTTAATGTATTTATTTAAAATAAATTTAATGAAAGTACCAAATGATGGTCTTCTTTGAATGATTATTCAAATTCCATCTAATTCTCATCTATAATAGGAGCTCCTCTCTCCCATTTAACGAATCATTTCAGCTCTGATAATTTTTAAATTCGGAGATAAAGAAAATAATTAATTCGAGATGAGGACTCCGTATAAATATCACTAGTCTTTATTTGAACGCTTTAAATTGATCGTTGTACGTCTGTAAAGATCCGAATTTTTCCTGTCAATTGTAAAATTAAATCCTGTTTTGTTGTATTAATCACGAAGGTTAAATATTTCAATCATGTTATGTCAAAAAACAGACTTGTACCTTGGGTTTTCTGGATTTTTTGAAATCCCAGAATTGTTTAAGAGCCTTAAAGCTGGATAACCAATGCATTTCAATTATGACAAACCGGAGTAATGCGTATTGGATTTCCTTACGAACGCAGAGAACTGCCGCTGATTTAAACCTCAATATTTTATTTTAATGTTCTTTTGTAGGCATTTACACCTGCTCCATGTTCATAAACTTTGCATGAAATGTACGGGATTAATATTGGATCCATCATAAATTTTACTTTTTTAATATTAGCCTCCCAAGGGGCTATTGCTTTAGTTGGATCACATTTGGCGTAGCAGATCACTTTTCAGTACTTTCTTTCTTTATTTTTTGCTTTAATTTTAATTACGAGCTCGTACATGTAGCTTAAATATATTCAAATTAATAATTTATCGTATGCTTTAATTTTATTATCGGAAAAGTTTACTATTGTACATTTCACGATATTTTATCGTTTACTTTAATTATTATATTTAATTGAGTAGTTTAATAATAATTATAAAAAAAAGTGCATTTTGTGTGGCTAAATGTAGTCTTTGTAAAACTTCGCATAAAACTTTTTTTTTCATTTTTTTTTTATTTTTTGCAATAAGGCAAATGAAACATAGTTTTTTCCAATTATCGAAGGCTCTATAGTTATAGAAGTCTGTTTTGATAAAGGTAGATGACATTTTTTTAAGACGGTTAAATACAAATTAAATAGATCTTGTCCTGTGCAAATGCCACATATCGGTACTAGATCTATTAACTCAAAAGTGTTGAAATCTGTCCAGCATGCGCGTACAAAATACAGCTAATTGAGGTACAACACCCCTAACTTCCATGTTTTTGTCATAGGTAACGGAATATACAAAGAAACTATAGTTGATTTTGCTTTCATTGGATATCTTAAATTGTCAGCCAAATCAGTAACTCTTTTCGCATGTATTTCATAAAAAGCTTTCACATCCCTTGCATAAACGATTTTTGCAGTTTTGATGAGATATTTTTTATAAATTTATTTTGAGTAAAAGATTTCAACTGTAGGCTAGCAACTGTGACAAGACGTAATATGTGTTTCAGTTCCATTACACTTTCGTGTGTAATTTTAGAAAACACCCACTCTTCCTTTTTCAGTCCCAGCGTGAAGTCTTTCAAATTTTCTAGTCTCTTTTAATCCCTCGAAATTACAATTACTAATTTTTATGGGAGAGGCATCGAAAACTTTCAATATATATATATATATATAACACATCAATCAATAACTCCCGAGGCTAACATTGAAAACAACATTTTTTTTGCAAAGTTTTTTTTTCATTCATCAACATAACACCTTTTGTTAATCACCTTTTAGGGTGATACAATCGTTCCAACGCTTTTCTAATTCTTTTTTTTTTTTTTTTTAATTTTTTTTTTTTTTTTCTCCCGCAAGAAATCTTTTTTGTTGCGAGTAAATAGCGATAAACAGCTTTCTGAATCATCGATTCGTTGCTGTTTTTGTTCCATCGAAAGCAATCGCGGCACCCACTTAGAAAAACCTTTTTCACTTCACTTCAAAAATCCTTTTTCAGTAAATACACATCCATATGATATCTGTGTCATCTCAGCAATCTCACGGAGCTTCACTTTACGATGTTTCATTATAATTTTTGTCACTTCACTCACATTTTCCGGTGTAACGGCTTCCACAGGTCTACCCGAGCGTTCCGCGTCATTTGTGTCGGTACGACCACGTTTAAACTCGGCAAACCACCGACAAATCGTTGCTTTTGATGGACAAGAGTCCGGGTAACATTTTTCTATCCATTGTTTCGCTTGCACGGTGTTTTTACCCATTAAAAAACAATGTTTTATCAGAACACGAAACTCGGTTTTTTCCATTTTTTATACAAACTACAAAACGACTTTACTCCAACCCCGATAACTCAGCTGTTTCTGGTCCGATCGACTTAAAATTTTGACACGTTTCAAGCAAAGGTTAGTACTCTAGAAATACCTGGTTACTGGTTTACTACGAGCGACATCTCTGGTTTAGTCTCGGGAGTTATTGATTGATGTGTTATATATATAATTTTTTTCAGAATAACTTTTATTTGGGTAGTGCTGTTGCTCATTTTTTGATTTTGGACTTTTTGTGATTTTCGCTGCACAAAACGGGGAGACACAGTAATTTGTGAACTGCATAAAATTACTATTTCTTCCCAACCAAGACGAGACGAGATCAGGTAAATCAGATGAAGATAGGAAGTGAAACGAATTCATTCAAAAATAGTGTTATATAAATGAAATAGAATTTAGAGGAAATGAATGGATATGGAAGATAGCTTCAGACATCGCAATTAATCTTCTAAGTTGAAACGAATCTCGGTAAAAGTATTGAGAAAACTAATCGGCTGATTGTAAGGAATGTTTGAATCAGAATGTAGGAATTGTTGAGCTAATACTTTGTTAGTAGATCATAATCTAGAAGTGACAAATTGAGTGGAATTCGAGAGAGTTCTACCTTATCCGTTCTTCAGTGATTATTGATAAAGCATTTTATCTTGCTCTTTTTATCTTTTCACGGCATCTAGTAAATATTAACTATGTAAATAGAAAGGATGATGACAGTAGAATTAGGTAATGAAGGGTGGTCGCTACAATTTTGAAAAAGTCTGTGAAAAGATTATATTTCGAAAAGAGATTTATAATTAGTACGTTTAACATAAATTTTCAGAATTTCATAAAATTTCGATGGATTGATTGGTAAACGAAGAGTCATAGAAAAGTTAAATTCTTTTGTGTAACAAATCTATACTCGCTTGCGCAGAGCGATACAGTTATTTCCAATTTGTATCTTTCCGAGGATAAATTATCAATTAACTTCGACTTTATATGCTCAGCTTTTTTCGTCTTAATCTTTTTTTCTATTGTGCTTCTGATCAATAAATATGTTACGCACATTATTAATTCTTTATAAAGTAAACTTTTGTACGATTGAACACGAAAATTTTGATTTTTAAACTAATTTGATCTGAAATTTAGGTCAATCAGGTAGGAGAAATAGGCGATGCGACAAACTATTTGTGTGCAAAAAGCAAGTTCTTTCTATGCGTCAACAAAATTTTGTAATGATACTTGCTTTGCTTCTGAATTATTTGATTTATGACAGAATCTTTGTTCGAGTTTTATGTTACTTCTTTTTTCTCGTGTTCCTAAAATAATACTTGATGAAAATTTTAAGACCCTTATCTCATTTCGGTAAATTTCGGAGATATACATATACATTCAAGTTCTTCTAATAACTCGCCAAAAATGGATTCTAGACTCACTGGCGGGTCGCATCTCACAGTTTGCAAAACGCAGATCTAAACAGTTTTTAGAGAGCCAGATAGTATTAAAACTTGTTAAATGATTCGTTAGATTAATAAAATACATATTTCTAATTTCTTACACTTTTCCTTTTGTGGTAAAAACAAAAATGTGAAGATTCTTACTTTGTTGGATATGAGAACTGTTGTGCTTGTGTGTGTGTCATAAAATATATTTCAAATCATATTATTTCTAGATGACCGTTTTTTACTGGTTCTTAGTTTAGAGTACTGCTTTGCGATGAAAGATTTTTTTTTTGGCTATAAATCGCCGAGTTGGTAACACTACCATAAAATTTAGTAAGTTGTAAAATTTACAGCTGCATTGCTGGTAACTGTACTATAAGAACGAACCCATATCTCATCTCAGCCTTTTATGCTGGATTGAACATTTGACTGACAGTTTTTGATAAACATCATCAATAGTCAAACGTCCATTACAAAATCACGCTGCCTTCCGATCAATTGCTGTTTGTTCGCTATATGACCGTGCCGAAGTTTCGAATGATGTTACCGAAAGGAGGAAAATTGAGATAAAAAGATTATTAGAGGAATTATAATAATAAATTTCACTAGTTTTTAAGTTAAACATTGTCGGTAATTATAAGACCATTGCAAAAATAGTATGCGCAAACTGAATACCAGTTTCATTGTTTTTATTCAACGCAATTTTACATTTTATTGACGATTGCAATGCTTTGGAAATTTTCATTGCGACATCATCGTGTTTTCTGTTAAAACGACTTCAGAGTTTGGAAATTGAGTATTTTCTTGTTTTGATTTTTAGGTGGTTTTATGTTATTTACCTGTTTTCTTCAAAACGCAACTTTTCCCACGTCTTTTCTTGTTATTTGACGAAACGTCATCTTGTTACCTGTTGAACGGCTGCGATATGAAAATAGCTCGTTTAGAGCAATTTTTAAAATCTTGCCAAGCGGTTCGATAAAATAGTACTTGACCAAAATATGGATAAAGAGCAGCACTTATTTGTCGGTTTCATTCGAATTATTACAGGATGACAAGAAGTTTGGTATTGAAAGAAAAAAAAGGTAAATTTGTATTATAAATTGTATTCTCTAATGATTAACCTGATTTAACTGAAGAATCTTATAATATTATTACTTCATCCTGTTGTGTATGATGACGATGAATAAGTGATAATTATGCATCGTCCTCTGAGTAATGTGTTTTAAATCTTGGAGAAATCATAGATGACAAAATATTAGAAAAAGAGACGTGCTGCCATCTATTATGAAAGAATAAAACTATATTTCCTTCCTATTGTAATAATGTCTTTTGAAAATAGCAAATTGATTTGCATAGTCCGAAAGCGTTGTATATTTAATTTACTAGTTATCAAAAAAGTATTATCTTTCTTAATTTTAACTTTTGGAATAAATATTTAATATATTGAAATTTTCTTCACGCGATTGAAAATTAGAGATACCCGATTTCTAAAACCAAAGTTTGAATTTTATAGTCTTCATGAAAGCAAAATAGTTTCTGAAGATCATATTAAATGTGAGGATTTAACAAACTGAAATATTTATATTTGTCACATCCTCAAATTTGTAGTTAAAGACATAATTATACATAATCATTATAGAAATGAATATTTTAGAAATAAGATTAAAGATGTTTTGTCAAGTCAAGAGAACTTCATGTCATTTATAAAGTATATTTGATGAAATAAAATTCAAAATAGTGAAAAGTACCAAACAGAATTTTATGAGGTAGTTTGATTACGAAATGAGAAACCAATCAATCACAAAAATTAAAAAGAAATAGCATCAGAAATGAAATTAAAATTTAATTCTAAAGGGGAAAAAAGTAACCCAGTTAAAAGGACTGTAAGGAGTTTCACTTCTCGCGTTATAAAATAACGGGAAAATATCATATTTTCTGTACTAGAAAGAATAAAGATATTGATGTTGCTTTGGCAATATTTGAGAATGCTTATATTTCTTTTACCACGTTTACATATACTTTGAAGTTGAGACTACCCGCCATTTGTGTACGGTCTATAAAGGATCAATAATTTAAATTACTGGAAAATTATTTCAGTTAATCACGATTAAAATATTCAAGATTAAAACTATTAAACTAAATCCAATATTTACATTCCAGTCGAAAAGAATTATTCATTATATATAATAAAATTCCTTATAATACCGTATGAGAGATTGAATACTTGTGAAACTGTATTTAGGTAACTTTTAAGTAGTTTTTAGATTTTAACTTATTCTTCACGTTTACTTGCAAAATAGATCAGACACTGAAGTTAGTTAAACGTTATTCTAGTTAATATATAGCGATTAAACACAGGATTATATGGATAATATCCTCACAATCAAGAATCATTCTATAAATTAACAAGATTTGTTGAATGATCACAAGAGCTTAAAATTAAAAATAAAATTTTTGGTTAACTTCAAAGTATTATTGACATTTGAATTCTTATGCCCTTGGCAACAAACATGTTTCAAGCTTGAAGTTAATTGAGGAATCAATTTTTTCTCATGATCAAAAAGGAAAAATTAAATTAGCAAGAGTCACAACTTCAAAAATACAGTATTACCTCTTGTAATGGACCCTTCCGAATACGGGACACCTCTATTTAAAGGAATATAAGTATATAAACTAATTAAGGGAAACCTTTATTTAAGCGGGGAAATGTTTTGTTCGGGGGTTGTACCTCGCAGTGAGGTACTACTGTAATGTAGAATTAAAATAAAATTACTTTTATAATGACATTCTATTTTATGAATCCCGTATCAAGCTCGTCCGTCAAGTCAGTATTTGCATTTATGTCGAAGACAGAAAAACAACAAATATGGTAAAAAAAATATAGATATTTCTTTTACATTACGGATTATGGTTAGAACTGCAAAACAGAAGTTATGGAGATTTTTAAGCATTTTTCAGACTGTAAAGAAAATCTTTTAGTGATTAAAGTTAGAAATGTGATCAGAAACAATAGCCTCTGACAAAAATAACAGCACCATTGACGATGAAAGAAAATAATTTCATAAACAGAAATTATAATTTTTTACGAAGCCGGGAAAGAAAGCCAAATTTCTAAGAATATACGATGATTAAAATTATGGAAATTACTTAGCACCCAACAGTTTCGGGAATAACGCTGCTCAGGACTAGGGACGTCTTAAAGTATGGTCCAACTGGGCCCAGGACCTTGCTCTTGAGGGGGGCCTCGTCTCGTTCTCTACGCGGCCTCAATAAGATCATCATCAGATAATTTTAATCGTCCTATGTTATTCCCGGACATGACTGGTTGAAGACAGTTACTTCTATGATAAATAGTTCTATTTACAACGTTTGCTGAGAATCTGGAAAAATATTAGTTTCATTTCTAAAGCAAGATGTCCAATTTATTGATAAAAATCTTGCTGTGGGAAGGAAAGTCACAGACATAACGGACACTCCCTTCAGCGACTTTTTACTTATTTGCACTCATGAGTTAAGGATCACTCATGAATGGACAAGAAATACACTTAAACCCCAATAGAAGAAACAAAAATGCATTCTCTATTTTGTGACAGGTGTCAGGGCTAATAAAAAGAAGGTTGAAATGACCCTGCAGGAAATCACGCTTTTTCGAAGAAACGAGTGGCCTATTGCTCTAAATTGGCAATTTCTTCCTTTAAATTTAATTTCTTTCAAACAGCAAAAGATAATTATGTTTTTATTTTTGAATTGTATGTCTTTGAGATTTAAAATAATATATAGATAATTATATCTCATTAAAAAAAGTAAATTAATATGTAATTGTACTTGCCTTTTTTACAGAGAGAGTTATAAAAATAATATACAGCTTAAAAAAATTATGCTATATTTTTTTTAATTTTCTCTCCCTCCCTCTGAACAACATGATATAATATCTTAACTGCTTATAAAATTATATATAAGTATTTCAATGGACTCTTTAAAATATTTTTCTATTGATTAATACGCATAAGTGCGTGTACTTCTTTCATATTGAATGCACTATGATCTTCCAAAAGAATTTTCGATGTGTATTATAATTCAGAGGAATATGTTTTTTTTTTTTTTGCTTCTGATATGGAAAGCGTTATTTTATTCGTTTAAGAATTCAAATGACTGCCCTTTTTTATTATTATTGAAACACAAATGAAAAAGAACATTTATTAAATGAATGTATTACATTACTACAGATTGTAACAATGTAATATAAATGTAGAAAAACAATTACATAACAGGAATCCTAGAGTACGATGACTGGTTCAGGTATTCTCGCCACTTAGCGATGGCGTACTCCCGCCGAGAGCACTTGGCTCCCATTTCAAATTGTAGCAACCCTGGCGTGTGCCAGTGAAGGAAGAAAATAGTTATTCGATGTTACTTTTTGTATGAGCTAGAGACCAACAAGGTCCGAGGCAACAAGCCTCAATCACTTATCGTAATAAACAATTACAACAAGTAACTGTTGTATATTTCCAATATACAATCCACTTACTCTCTCCGAACACACAGTATTACCTCTTGCAAGGAACACTTCCAAATTAGAGACACCTCTATTTAAGGTAATATTCTGTTAATGCCACACACTTTGAATACATATGAATATAATTAAGATGACCAACTGTCCTTCTTTTGTAGGTTCTGTCCTTCCTCGAAGAGTGTCCTTCTTCTTGTCTTTCCTTCAGATATTTTAAAACTAATCTGTTAATCTCTGTATTCAGAGATGCCGCGCCAAATTGTTATGCAAATTTTGAATGAAAAAAAAAATTCTAATATTCTAAAGTTAGATGGCTCACTCTAATATCTGCTGTAGAACGTGTTTTAAAATTATTTGAGCTTCTCCGTTCATATTTTTTAAGTGTAGACAAATATTCAAAAATTCTAGAATCTTTATTCAATTATGAATTATCGGTGATATCAATGTACTTTGTGCATAATCAGGCATCTATTTTTCACAAAACCATTCAAAAGATTGAAGGTGAACATGTTTCAGCTACTGAAGTTAGACTTACTTTGAGCGATATTATCCTTCAATGTCAATCACGATTTGAAAGAAAAATTTTTTCTTTTAATAATAAAAAGAAAATTGTCAAACTTACAGGAATCAAATCTGAGCATAATGGAAAAGTGTACTAAAGAAGTGCAGAACTTTTACCAAACATCTTTCCATTATATCGAAGAATTGTCTGAAACATATTTCACAGGAAATAACAGTTCTCAATTGTGTTTTTTGATTTAACCGTAAGTACATTTGTCAGATATCGAAAATTATGTCGAGTTTTTATCGAAAGAAATGCTTGATATTAAAACCGATGACAATTGTCTGTTTTAAGTAATTAGATGACCGAATATATATTTAAATTCTGATAAATTAGAACAATGAGCATCAGAAATGAGACTTTTCTCTGTGTATATTTTCTTTTGCCGGTCAGCAAGACACCACAAAGTCTAATGTAAAGTGATTAACTGTGGAGGCGCAGTGTATGCTGGGAAAGCGAGAAGACAGTTTTTAATTCTCTTCCGCGCAGTGCGTTACGTGGTGTTGTATAATGAAGTTAATATATTCAGTGTGGATTCGCATTCCCCCCCCCCCGTAGTTTTGACTTCGAACCCTTTATTTTAGGACAATGCGTAATATCGGGCAGAAATTACGGTTGTATTTGTGAAAATGGAAACTCAATATGTTGAAATTGATAAAGGATAAGTGGAATTATTTAACTTTTTGAAAAACAAATAAATTCCATATGAATATTTAATTATTCTTGTTGAATTTACGTTGTACTGCCCTAAAACCAATGGAGTTTTCTTACAGAGTTTTTTTTCAATTGGTAATGATTTTTGGATAAGTAAGAAATCAAGATTGTATGTTGATACTCTAACTGGTGCAATTACCGTAAAATTCTATATGAATATTTCTTGCTCCAAAATTTCCAATATATTGTTCCAAAAATATTCATTTAATGGAAAAATGCTCGTTTCATTAAATAATTAAAAGGGATGTAAGCATAATTAGTTTATTTTTGTATTAATTAATGAAATCTTTCATTTATTTACGCCATAAAGTTTTTAAAATTTTTTTCATCCTTCTTTTCATTGTTTAAAAAATTGTCACCTTAATACAATATAGGAATGAAAATCTTATAATGGAATTTTCTATTTAAGGGACAAAATGTGTCATCCGGCGGATGCCTCCTACTGGGAGGTACTACTGAATTTATGTGGAATTAAAATAAAATTACTCTTATTATGACATTCTACTTTAACGATTTCCGTATCAAGCTCGTCCATCAAGTCTATTTGCATTTATGTCCAAAACTGAAAAACAACAAATATGGTATAAAAATTATGGATATTTTTTTTACATTACGGCTTATGGCCAGAACCGCAAAACAGTAGTCAGGGAGATTTTTAAGCATTTTTAAGGTTCTAAAAAAATCTTTTAATGATTAAATTTAGAAACTGATCAGAAACAATAGACCCTAACGAAAATATCAGCACCTTTGACGATGAAAAGAAAATAATACTATAAACAGTAATTATAATTTTTTACAAAGCCGGAAACGAAAGCTAAATTTATAAGAATTTACAATGATTGAAACTATCAAAATTACGACGAAGTATACCCAAAAGTTACAGGAATAACTCTTCTCAGGACTGAATTGATGAAGTACCCATTTCTCTTCCTGGGCGTGAGAAAATTGAATCCCCCTGTTCTAGGGTAATGTTTTTCATCCCGTAGCGAAGATAATTTGATCTTGGAGATAAGCAGGCTCATTATAGTCCGGTAGAAATCATGTTTGAGACTTAGTTTTGCGATTCCTTTAACAAATGAACCAGCAAAGAATTCCCTGTCGATTCAGTTAAAATTTTCATCATTGTTGTTGCATAGAGCCACCGTACGTTATAGACTGCCGATTGCTAGACTATATAGTTATTTCGTACTTATTAAATTTTTAAATACATTTAAAATGATCAGACTTGTTTTATAAATATGCATCAGTGAACGGAAAAGAAAAAACAGTTGTGTCGAATTCAAATGTTAGCTTGAAGATAAAAGCTTAGAAAATGTATCTTAAGCCTCGCGTCTACCAACTGTTTCCAATTCATGGACGTAAAGTAATTTCCACTTTCCGTCTCACATCTAGACATTTTAATGTAATTGAAAGAGTATCCATAAGTGTGCCGAAACAATAATGGAGGTTTCTGTTGAGCTTCATTTTTCGAATGGGTTTCGTAATTGTTTTCGGATGTTTTTTAAAGATCTAAAAATTTCCGAAAAATAACAAAAAAAAAAAAAAAAAAAAAAAAAAAAAAATCAACGAATTAGTAAAAAATATTTTCAAAAACCATAAAAAAATACATAATTCGTTAGAAAATTATGAATTCTATGCATTCGGTGATTAGGATTCATTCTATTCCATTCAAATAATTATAATAATCTGGATTTGAGTATAACATTAGAAATTTCATTGGAGTATAAAATTATATTCACGAATTTTCTCTGTTTCTCTCTCAAAATGACTGATAGAAGGAAGCCTTAATACTATCATTTAATAAGTATTTAAAAAATACATATTTGCGTGTATTTAATTATATATATGTGAAAATTCAAAAACATATTTCATGCTTGTATGTATCCTTTTAATTGAATCTTCTACTCTCATTACAACTATGTATGGCACAAAACTGTAAAATGTTTTTTCTCACATTTTAAAGCTCTCAATTTAGCTGAAATTTTCTATTCGCGATTGTTTTGGATAACAATACGATGGTTTAATTATAATTGATATAAACTAAATGATTACCACGACTTATTAAAAGAATTAAGTTTTGCGCCAAGTTTCTCGCCAAGTTGCCAATTCCGTCTCCAAGGTGAAGAGGTCATTACTTATATTCTCTTTCGTTAACTGTTGACATCTCTGTGAATCCATCTTTTTCTTAAAAATAGAAGTGATGCAGGAAAATATCAACTCATGCTCGAAACATTGCTTCCCCTCTTCTAGATAGGTGAATGTTACTGAAAATGAATATTACTGTAGTATTTTCCTGCTAATTATTAAAGAATTAATTTTATTTTCCAATATACTGTAAAACCAGTTCCTCCGATACTCGATAGATGGCACCACGACTCAGCGTCATGTGATAGTTCATGCAGCGCCACCTATCGCAGAACAAAACTGAGTGACCTTTCGTTCTCGCTCTGTTTCTCCCACTATCCGCTTCTCTTCTCCTTCGCCCTACCCGCGTCGGAAAAAACTCAAAATGCCCGAGAGCGTTCCAGCGCCTCTCGACAATATGGGTTAAATGAGACAGCCATCTATTTTGCTCCGATGAACTGGTCAATTCATCATCATCTATTATAAATACTTTTCACTCTTCATCATATCTCCTAATAAACAAGTAAAGATACTGCGAGCTTCATCATTGAATTTCTACAAAAACCGCATGGAATCCGGTAATGGAATTACCCCCTAGACAGCCCTTTGAATAAGAGCCAACCATCGTAGATTCGGGATGAACAATATCATCACCCCACATTCTACACTACTGACAGGTGAATTTTACTTAAAATATAAGATACAAAAAAATTATGTTACACAAAGTGTGAAGAAAAAAAAAGACGTTTAAAAAAATCGTTTCTTACCGGTGTTTTAGTATTATTTTTATTTTAAAAAAGAAAATACTCTTATGAAAAATCAAATACCAAATTTATTCATTTGAATTTTCAAAACTTTTCCAAAGACATGGTGTATCGTATTTTCGATACAAATGTGTACAATTTGAATGGATTCAATGGGCATTACTGATTAAAAACAGATGCTCTTCTTTCCAGATCGACATTTTCATGAACCAAATCACACCATGTATTTTTTGCTTCGGCACACAAAGCAAAACATTGCACAAATTAAGAGGAAAAGTGCTAAGTTGATCGAAGCTAAGGTGATAAATTTCAACATTTCTTGTCCTAAAAATGAAGACACCATTTGTAAAAAGAATAAAACACTTTCATGCATTTTAAAAATGTAGCTCGAGAAATTCAATTTTAATATTAACATTACTGCATTTTAAATAAAATTATTATATTTAATATCCAAAGTAGCTTAAAAGTAAGACCAAACGCATGAAAACGTTATAAACTCATAATTTTATAAACATTTATTTCGTTATATGTATGAATATTTAATTTTTTTAAATATATATATATATATTTAATGAAAATTTTATTCCAGTAATTAGATCAAATATTGTTTTAAATTTATACAAATAATTTTTGTTCAAATACATTTATAATATCCAATTTTTATTTCTTAAATGTGTTTTCAAAACTTACTTGACTGATCTTCCATTTCACAACGCATACCAAAGTATCCTTCCTTGCATCTAGAAAAATATTACCAAATTTTAATCTAGTAAAAAATATTAAACTTTAATACATCGTAAATAATCCAAAATTATATGCAATGTATAATTTCTTCTAAAAATTAGGACGAAAATTATTTTGAAAGTTGTTTTATGAGTTATTTATTTGTGACTTGTGGAAAACAAATAATGAAATAAAACTTTACTTTTGCTATTTTAGAAAATTATTTAGGAATGAATTACGCTGTGAATGAAGAGCAAATAGGAGAACTAAAATTCAGCATTAATGCAAATATACAAAAGTTTTAATAATTAATTTGAATAAGGATTGTGCTAAACGATAAATGTGTTGTAATTTTTTACCATTAAACACAAATAATTAAAAGGAATGTAATATTACCTGAGTAAATACAATAGAAAATTTTAACTAAATTATTGTTATCATATTTAATCATAATTTTAGTCACGAGGCGAGTGTAGCTCGTCATTGTATAGTTCAGCATGAAAACTCTATGATAAGCTAGACTCGTCATTTTTTCGCAAGAGAATACATCTCACTGAACATTAAATTCTATCTCCATGATCATCTATTTAACACATCAATCAATAACTCCCGAGACTAACCCAGAGATGGCGCTCGTAGTAAACCAGTAACCAGGTCTTTCTAGAGTACGAATCTTTGCTTGAAACGTGTCAAAATTTTAAGTCGATCGGACCAGAAACGGCTGAGTTATCGAGGTTGGAGTAAAGTCGTTTTGTAGTTTGTTTAAAAAATGGAAAAAACCGAGTTTCGTGTTCTGATAAAACATTGTTTTTTAATGGGTAAAAACACCGTGCAAGCGAAACAATGGATTGAAAAATGTTACCCGGACTCTTGTCCATCAAAAGCAACGATTTGTCGGTG
>BMAW01082342.1:6294-25281 GCA_019974015.1 Nephila pilipes
GTCTTTTTATCTTATACTAGGAGTCATTTTGATTTAATTGGCAATATTAATTATTTCAAAGGAGCTAAAACTAAAAAAAAACCAAACAGTTCAAATTTGCTTTCAAACAAACAACGCAACTCGTGGAGGGGATTTTCTAACATATGATAAGAGTTTTGGTGACAACTAAAAATCTATAAGTGTCTATGTTGATAAGAATTATCTCTTCTTGAAAAGTAAACGACTTTTTTTGAAGTCTAGAGATAAGTTTGTTCGATACCTAAGTGTGCTTACTAATCGTTTTAAGAATAAGATAAGCATAATGTAAAGTGAAAACACTTAAATACCTAGCCCGTATAGTTATGCTTTTTCACGATTAAAAGAGAAATCTATGAATCATTTTAGAATATACCGAATGGCTTAACGTATTTCTTAGTTCTATATGAATCTGAAATACTTTAGAATTTCGTTCTAAATTTGTTCCCGCCTACAAGATTAGAAAGAAAATATTTTAATCAATTATACACGATATACAAATAAATTCTAACCAAGAGTGAACACAAAGTAATTTCAAGTCCTTAAATAACAAAATATCTGAAATATGTAAAAAACTCTGTTTTATAAAATTGATACAAAATCTTTGGGGATTGCCCCTAAGTTAAATAACTCAATTGTGAAAAGAAAAAAAGAAGCTCTGTATTAAGAAAAATAGTCACGTATCTTACCTTTCTTAGCCATATTTTACGCAATTTGATATCTTTTAAGTGAGAAGAAGCAATCTAATTTTAAGGAAGAATGCTATATAAAATTTATCATAAATGAATTACAGGTAACAAACACAAAAACACTGTATAATATGCTTTCTGGAAGCATTATTTTTTTTTTAATATAGTTAAGGTAGTTGGTATTATTACAATCACTATTTTAGGTTTTTAGAATGGTTAAAATTGTGCTTTAGGACTGTAAACTTTTAAAAAGGTTTATTTATCCACTCGTTTATTGATAAAAAAAAATAATGATAAGCAAATGAGGATACTCACCATCATTCAAAAAAATTTGCTTCCAATAAGAAGGAGTATTTCTGATTTTTTTACCAGTTCAGTTAAAAAGCTGACTTTTAAGTGCATTCATCCAATTTCATTTTAAAAGTTTGAAATAAGAGTAGATTTCTAGTGAATTGTAAATTGATAGGGCTCAAGAAACATTTTAGAGAGAAATTATGTTAAATGCCCCCTCCTTATCTCCAATTATAAAGACAATCAAGATTTAAAACTTTTCCGAATTTAGTAAGTCTTCTAACCTTTCTTTTTTTAAATACTTCATACATAATAAAAGGTCTGAAGTGTCCTTATTCCCTTTTAACTCCTAGCAAAATTTAGCTAACTTCGGTACTTACAAATAATTTTTGTTTCGTAATAATACAATGTGTTTTATGTGACCAGTGACGATTAAGCATATGTTCTTCGCTACATAACTGAAGCACTTAAAAAATAGTAGTGAATAGCTTTCTAAGGCGACAACGGACCTTTCTCAGTGGTAGTTGAAACTAAACTAAAACAAAAACTGACTGGGTCACATAACCCCAACTATGTAGAGCCCGTTCGACATGTGCACGAAGTTCAAACAATTTTAACAACCTAAATATATCAAATGCAGTTTTACTTCGATTTCTTAATGACCAGTGTAAACATACTTATTTTATCCGTTAATTGAAAATGATAGAACAATGTTCAAAAACAAAAGCTTCATGCTTCGCAGTAGAAACACAGTAGAAGTAAATACAGAGTGGGCCAAAAATCAAATTACAGTTTTTAAATAAATATAATTTTTAAAGTTTTATAATAGAATATATATAGCATTTCATGAACTTAATATGAAAAGCAATATACCTTAAAGGATAACCATAATCCAGTATTCAAATACACACATTTTTCATAACAGGTGAAATATATCTTGCTGTATGTATGCCTTGCATTTCTTGATGAATATTGGTTTAAAGCAAATATTAGTGAAAACGCAATTTTTAAGATATCTCCAGAAGGATCAGAAGAGAGTGATGACTGATTCAAGTTGTCAAGAAAGACGTAATGTCGATGTTTCTGATTTTTAGCAATTCATTTCTGAACATGATCCAGATTTGCCAAGCGGAGAGTCAGGAGAGGTCTTAAAGTTCTTGGAGTATATTTGACTAACCCTTGACTCTCGCAACCCTTAAGCAAGGCCTTTAAGGAACCCTACTTAAATGAAATTATGTGTATATTCCCTCTATGTGAGAATAAGGGAATTTTTATTTACGAAGTAACATTGAATAATTTTCACATGTTGCTCAGTTGTGTATTTTATCGTGAGAAAAATACTAAGTCTTCATTTTCACCTTCTGAAAACGAATCTCAAAAAACTAGATTTTTTCAGCCGCTACTTCATATTTTAAATTTTAAAGTAATTTTTGGATCGATTCAACTCAGCGTAAAATTTCAATAAGATTACTTTCATGCTACTACAAAATTTTAGCACTAATTAACAAGGATATATATGTGATCACTATTATATTACAAAACAGATGACAAAACAAATCAAATGATCTACACCATGTGATTTGTTTATACTTTTATAATTTACTATTTGCTGATATCACAAAAGGTTATTACCAAAATTCCTTTATATTTTTTTACATCATTCGATTTCCAGAATTCAGAAACATAATTCATAATTAACACTAGCATTTATTCAATTAAAGAGTATTTCTATTTATTTCAGATTTTCTAAAATTGAAAACGCTAATCAAATCGTATAGCTTCATATACTGATTGACGAACTAGTGGCCGCTACCTACTTCTAACTAATTTTACATGAAGACTTATCTGTGTTTAGTAATGAAAAATAAAATTTCTACATACATTTTTAAGTACTCTTATTATAAAAATGCCCACCTCTTATGTATTTGCTGAAAAAGTAATTGTAAGATGTATAGGGAGGGAAAATGAAATACAAACTTAGATTTTGTAACTTCAAAAAAAATTATACATATATATATACTCTTTCTCTCTTCTCTATACTCTCTATATACATATAACGATATTAGAATAAAATATTAAAAAAGTTACAATTATTTCACTAACTGAGTTACTAAATAAATGCATATTTTACCAACACTCCATTAGACGTACAATTGTATTAAAAGACACATTTGGAAATTCCAACTTTATTTCAATTTACTCCAGTGTTTTATTTTAAAAAGCGTTTATTTTACCAGGCTTTCTTCGTTTGGAAGAATGCTTTAAATACTCAAATAATCCTTTCAATAAAAATTTCTATTAAATTATTTTTTTAAAAAAAATAGAACAATTAACCAACAAAATCAAGTTTTGCTAACTATATATTGCACACTTTATTCATCTATTATAATTAGTTTAAACAGCAATCAGATTTGAGAGTTAAGCTTTAAATAATTAATATAAATATTAATTTTCGTTAGGGCTTGTCAAACTAATAAAATGTATAAGATATTTATGAAACTTAAGTAGATTTTTTAATTGTTATGTTATAACAATTTACAGAAAACTGTTCTCAACGAAGAAAGAACGAACAATTAAAACTTCCATAGAAAAATCAATGCAACTTTAATAATACGCTGTCGTTAATTACTTTGAGACTCAAAATTTTGCATCATCTCGTGAGAAATGCTGAGGTTTCTTTCTAAACAGAATTTTTCTCTAAATTAGTTCATAAATCTAAGTAATGAAGTTCATTATTAATGATGATATTTTTAATTTTATGCAATTAATGTTTTCAGAAATGTGTTCAAAATGTTCAAAATATGACAAGAAATAGGTAGTATATTTTGAATGTTAATACTAAACTGTAATGGAATTCATTTAAATGTCTGTACAAAAACCCATCTTTTTGTGCATTGCAGGCATTTAGTTAAAAAAAATTAAATAGCAGAGGGAAGGATTACGTAAATATAGTGAAAAGAGAAAACCAAAAACAATAAATTTAAAAGAATTCAATAACTAATAACTAAAAAAATCGTTTCTTTTAATTCATAATTTTATTACAGTTATTGTAACACATATATAAAAATTATGGGGGGGGGGAAGCTAAACATTAATTAGATTACATTACATCTAGAATTATATATTAAAACTTAACTTGAATTTGAATTTTTTTTTGTTGAAACAATGTATGTATAAAATATTAAAATTAATTAACAGCTGATTACTTATAACCATTTCTGAAAAGGAAGAAATCACTCTACCTTTCTAATAACTGAACTATATTTTTATGCAAATGTGTCTTATCTATTATTACAAATATTAACAATAAATTTAATTACATGTAGTTTTTAGCCATCTGTTATTACAATCATGACTTTGATTTTTTTTTTATTTGATAGTTTCTGTTCATTGTTTCCCCTATAATTTAATTTTTTTTTTCAATTTTTCTATGTACTTTTACTCTATAGAAAAATTGATTAAAAATTTCAATACTGCTACTTGTCTTTTGCACAGTTGTAGATATAGCATGCTTGTCTTGTTTACAGTTGTAGTTAACGAAGATTCTAGAGGTTTTTCACACTTACGCAAACACGTGCAATTCTCATACTTCATTCTCGAGTTAAGATACGCTTTGTTAGTTTATCCAAGCTCAGAAATTTCCACCTGTTTCAGGAATGAATCTCCACCCATCAAGTGAGTCATTCTCACTTTTTCTGGCCTTGAATCACGCTTGCACTTGCGATTATCTTCAGCTTAGTTGTGGTTAAACTTTTCCGATAAAAAAATTCGTACTACTTATAATGTGTCGAGGCTATTTGTCTGGTGAAGGTCAAAAATATTTTGTGAAATTTTAAAGATAATCTTCTTTGAAAATTTAAGCATTTTATGGTGGAAAAATCAGGGAAAATACTAGAAACTGCGCGTTTATTTCAGATTACATTTAAGGATTTTCTAAGTTTGATGCAGTGGTGTGTGTGTGTGTGTGCGTGTGCGTGCGTGTGGGGGGGGGAGGCGCAATTATAATGTTTAGCTTTCAATAAAAATCGGTAGGTTTCGAAATTGAAAAATGTATTATTTGTAAATTTGAAATAAAAAATAGTATTTTCAAAACCAATATTGCATATTATGGTAAAGAAACATATACTAAGATTTGGATGAAATAAATATTGGAAACATTGAATAGGAAATGCAATACTTCTAAGGATTTTGAAAAACTTGCTAAGATTCATATTAAAGAAACGATACGTGAAAATTTAGATTAAAGGAACGATACGTTAAGATTTAGATTAAAGGAACGATACGTAAAGATTTAGATTAAAGAAACGATACATTAAGATAAAGATAGCACACACATATGTTGCCATCATTACTGAAGCTAACATAATACACATTACGTACTGAAAACTTTCTCCAATATATTCTACAAGATAGGAACAAAATTTTAAATTCAAATATCAGAACCCTTTTGGAATTTTCAAACGTGCCGATTCTATAATTCATTTTTATTATCAGTTACGGAACAAATTGCTAGAATTTTACGTAGAATAATGCAGATACGCATTGTGTAAATTAATCACATGAAACATAATCTTAATACTGATCTTTTACCCTAGCCCATTGTTTCATTTTTTAAAAAGAAGTTGGAAATTAAAATCTTGAAAATCGTGATTTAAAATTACATACCATAGAAAGACTTTCAGATATTGCAAAAATCTTTCCTCTATGCTGATTATATTTCCACTTAAAACCTTTTCTATTTGATTGTATCACTTAAGAAAGAATTTATAATTTTGTAAAGGCACTGGTACTCCCAAACACTGATTTAAATCAATTTCTATTTTACAATATCTTGCTTGCTTTATCCTAAAAATCATGGCTTATTGGCATTCAAAAATATATATCACCAAACCAATGTTTTCCATTGTCATATCTTTAATCAAATTTCGAGACAAGATTCGCTTGAGTAAGGATACGTAATCTTCTGTATCACTCTAGTAAATCTTAAAGTTATGCATTTCTCTGATCATTTTTCATTCAATTCGTGCTATAATCTAGAAATAACACGTTACTGTTGTATTGAACATGGAGTTGTATCTTAATGAGTAAAAATCGAAGAAAATTCCCGAAGCGTTTCCAAGACAAAACGAAGAATGCTTCGAGATAAATTAGGAACTGATGGGCGGAATATTCGTGAGCAGAATTCGAAATGAAATTCCGCTGTTTTACTTTTATTAAGGGTGGAAAGGAATTCAATCTTGATTCCTACCTTGAAAAGGAGTCATTAACCAACCATAGTTAACTCATTAGTAGTCATTAACTTTAAGCACTGTACTTGTTTTTATTGACTCTGATCGATTTCCATGCATAAAGAGAAGATTTCCGCTCTATGTAAAAATTCCTCATACTATCTAATTTGCTTTACTTCTAAAACGTCTGTATAAAATCTTATTTATTTCGTGACATTTTTATCTTTTTATTAGTATTTGATACATCGAATACAAATTACCTAATTTTACCTTATCAATGAATTAATCAAATCACTTATCTTATAAATTAATGATATTTGAAAGAATTATGATGTCTACTTTTCCTTTAAAAAAAGTTTTTTTTAACGTTCTCTTCATAAAGTAGATTATCTAAAGCTGTTGGAATAGAACTAGCCTGATGGTTGCCTGTTTGGCAGGTTCAAGTCCTGGTTCTACCATAGACCTGACTTTTGAAATAATATGAGAAGTGCCTTATAAAGGACATGTTTTGACGACAGATGACATTGATAAAGCAAGCTGGTGTTATTATTGTGAACTGACGTATTTAAATAGTACCAAAACTAATTTGACACTGATTCATAAGTTAGTTTTAATTGCTACCCCTTCAAATTATAATAGACATTTTTTAAGAGTTGTCACCATCATTCAGACCTGATGTAAGCCTACTGATTGTTAACTGCTTCATTTTCCATTACTTATCATAATTATAAAAGTAAGTGATAATTGTCCAATGATCCAATGAATGTAAATTCACACTGATTTGAACCAAATTAATTTATTTTTATTCAAGGTATGAAACTGAGGGCTCGATTCCTCAATCCTTTTCCTATCTCTTCAAAGATCCTTCTAATATTTTATTAGATTACGATCGGCGTTCACTTTGATTCGCTATCACCAACTAACTAACTTCCAACTTCAGCATTAAATTCCTCGCCACTTATATGTGCATCTGATAAAATATATTCATTGAACTTCGTGGTTCCAATCAAAGCTACATGAATAACATTTCCTTTTATAAGGCGAGGTTTCATTTTTAACATTTCAAATAGAAAAATCCGTAAGATTAGGTCATGGGGAAATCGCTATAGATTCCAATGTTACACTGGGTTCCCTATAATACGAAAGAAACCAAACAACAGTAAAAACACTTGTTTAGTTATGGAGAATCTTCTCCAAAGGAAGTATAGATGTTCTCATCGGCTATAAAAGTTGTGGTGACATTTTTTTGAAATGCTAATGGTGCCATAATCATGAACTTCTTAGAAAAAGAAAAAACGACCAATGGACAATGCAGCTGTGAATTACCCCATTCCCATTTTCCATTCCTAATACTGGTACTTTTTAACTACCCTTGTATGTAAGTCAATGGACTTAAAAATTCTCAAATAACATATAGAAGTTAAGAGTTAACTGATAACAGGTGTTATCCTGTTCTCTTAACTGAAAGCTTAAAATAAAAACTTCAATTGCCAAAAGCCGCATTTTAGACTCCGAATTACTTTAATTTAAACCCAAACAAACCACAAAACTATTTCGCTTTTCCAAGACATCTATACTTAAAGAATATAAAGTTACTCCATTATGGAGCATCGTAATGGAGTTTTCTTCTTGTCCTTTTATTGAAACGTTTTTAAAAACTTATTTTACTTCGCAAAAAGTTCTGAGAAGATGTTACAAGAATGCAAAACAAATGAATTACATCATACCTAACCAAAAACAATGAAGCCTCATAGTCAGCATATGTGACAAAAAATGTTGCTTTGTGTCCCCAAATTTACGACCTGTCACATTAAACAATCTGATGCAGTCTCAGTTTACATTGAGTGTGTACATTACATTCAATTTCTACACAAAGAAATCCAGTCTTTTGCGAAATTCAGGTTTTCTGAAGAAAAAAAGTAATTACACATTCCGTGATATATAATTTCGCATTTTAAAAAGTGTAATAAACTTCTCTTGACTTCCAGAATTCATCTCCTTAAGGTAGAAATATGAGAATTGGAACACGAGGAAACTAGTAACTTGAAGATGTGTTAAGTTTTATTTCATGGAATTCTCTCTATATTTTTTTACTTGGTATGTGAGCTCAATTTACGAGTCTGATTATGATTTTTATTATAACTATATTGAATGTACCTGCTTCATGCAGAAATCTATTATATTCTTATTTGCAGAATTGTAAATGCATTTATCATAAATTATAATATATTTTACTCCAATTTATAAAGAATTATCAATTGTTAATTCATCATTTTGAATTAAATTATAAGATTTGTACAATGTAAAAATTCCGTTTCATTTCAGTTATTCCATTTAATTGTAGTTTCTATTTCATTCTCTAAACACTTTTAATTCAAAATGGGTTTTAGTTCATGTAGTATATAATAGCTTTAATTATTTATTCTTTTTAAACTAAATCGCTGTAAACTATTTATAAGCTTTCAAATTTAGATAATGCAGTTAATAGGATCTATTTTAAGAATAAAACTTAATTCATCGATTTTTGAAAAAAAAAAAATTGATGACTTTGATGGATAAAATTTTTATTAGAAAGCTCCTTTGAAACAAGATGTATCAATTATTATAATACAAACAGACTATTTTACTGTTAGCCTTCTTTATACTTATGTAAGTGATAATGGTTGAGAATTTGTAAACATCAGACTATTTCTAGTCATAGTTTTTGAAGCTTTTAAGATGGTAAATATATGTTCATTTCAATACACATACGATCATTATGTTAAATAGTAAATTCTATTTAAACAAAATATAAAATAGAATTTAAATAATAATTTAAAGACATTACAGAGGTATTATATATTTGTTTAATTCTGAGTACATGAAGATTACATTTATGTTTTTGATAACAATAAATATTTTTTCAATTTAATTCCATTGTGATCAACCTAACATTCAGATGTATCTTTGTGTGTTATGCATTTTCAATTATTTTTACTTTAAAAACAATAGAATTAAAGTAATTACTTTTTTTAAAGAGATCTTAACAAATAATAGTGTATAATGTATTGAATGTTGTTTCAGTGTTAAAAGGTGAGATCAACATAATAATTTTTAATTGAAGTGATACGTTGATCATATGCCCCTATTTGTAAAACAAATATTATATAATTAAAAAAAGATCACTCTATGTACTAATCTCACTCATTATAATCTTTGAGAATTTCAACTCAGTTTGTAGGTAAATATTAATTTTACTTTTCAAATTTATTTTGTATTTTGCGTAATGAATAAAACTAATTACGAAAAGTGCATCCATGATGGAATGACGTTATTGTAACAAACTTCAAAAAAATTTATTTAACAAATTTTAACAATATTTCCTTTAACTATGATTCTTATCAGAATTTGAATCATTGTTTTTTATCACCAAATCCTTAATGCTAATTTCATTATTTGGTTGGATTAAAAGTTAATTATTATCAAAAACATTTAATGAAAAAATTTCAAAACATATCTGAATCAAATAACTCTTTTATTTTAATAGAATTATTTGGTTCATTAAGATTTGATTTCATTAGTAGTAGTAGTACTAGTGGTAGCAGTGGCAGAAGCAAAGTAGCATTAATCAGCCTTTACTTTTACTGACTACTTTGCTTAGAAATTACTCACATAGTATATATGAGTATATATTACTGATTTCTCACATAGTATATATTACTGATTTCTCACATAGTATATATTACTGATTTCTAGCTTAAGCCTTTCAATTAAACATCCTATTTAGTGAGTTATAGAGTTATTACTGTGCATATATGATTGCTATTTTGTGTGAGCAACGTGTTTAAATATTTCTAATCTGCTACTAAAAATCAGTTTGTGCTTTTCTTATATTTCATAACTGGCTATTTCATTACACCGATGAAGACCCGATTCATAGTGAACAGAGAAGAAAGAAATTATTGCATTTATTTTAAAAAAATTCACGCTTATTATTTTTCAAGCCGAATTTCTGAGTGAACGCATCCAAAGGCAATCGTCATTTCTGTTTAGAGATTTTCATGACAGTAATGAATAAGTCTGCGTCATATGACACCTGGAAATTTGAAGCAGAGCATTCCCAGGTACATCAACCCACACAACGCCTGAGTAAACAAAAAAAATATAGACTTAAGAATGCATGACATCGAAATGTAAGTACAATGACACATAGAAAGACAGAATAATAATGGATGGTTGTTGAGGTGAAGTGGTCACGATATAAAAATGAAATTCAAAAAAAAAAAAGAAACTATTCTAGAAAACTCAAAATGATGTCATCCGATTCTTTTTTTCTGCACGCAGTGTCAAAAACTTTTTTATTTAATTGCAGAAGGATGTTTTCCAATTATGACATTTATGTAGACTTGCTTTATTCATGTTAACATCTTGAAAGATTGTCTCATCCTTTATTTTGAAATTCTTAGCTACAAAAAGGAATCGTTTCTAAAATGGCTTTTTAAGACTTTAAAGATGAAAGAACTGCTTGATTTTTGAAACTTATAATCCAAGATTGGGGAACATATACAATTTTAAATTTTAAGAGCACTCAATATGCGAAACTAGAATAATGAATTAAGTTTAAAAGAAATTTGATGCTAAAAAACGTACTAAAGAAAAAAGACCATTCTTATATCTTCACATGTAAACTTTAATTAATGCTTTTATAAAAAGCTAGAATTAGTGATAAAAACAGGTTTTCAACAAATTTTTATTAACAATAATAAGATATCAAATAATATTTTTTGAAATTTTTCGAATAAAATGTCAATCAATAAATAACAATATAAAAACAATTCAAAATTTGGGCAAACAAATTTAGGAGAATAGAGGAACAAATACTGAAATATTTAACAAGGATTTTGACAACCGAATAAAAAGCCAAATCAAAATATCTAATTTTATAACAATTAAGTTTTTTCCTTAACAGCAATTGTTATTTTCAAAAAAAATATTCAGTGTGATATTTTCAGTCAAAACGAAGTGAAGGTACGATTTTAAGGAGTTTTTTTATTCTACTCTAGTGAGCAAAATTAAGAAAATTAGCCCATTATGTCAGATTTCTGAAATACTAAAAGACAAATTTTAATGAATTTGGTATGAATATATATTTATAATAGAGAAAGAGATATAATATTGAAAATTCATCGTATGTAGGCATATTTATTAGTAAAGGTCATAGTGCAAGGATGTCCATAATCTATGTTGTGATATCGAACTTAAAATATGAAGTATGATCCCCTCCCACAACCAGACCAGTAGCATAGAGTGAAGGCATACTAGACAGGAGGCAATTGAGAAGTGCCTGGAGCAGTTGATCTCACTCCTGCAACAAGGCAGATTTTTGTTTTGGAATTATTCTCGGAAAGGGGTGGCGAAATGTAATTGATCTCCAAAGAGAGTCCCAGGCATGCTTTATTGAGTTAAGATCAGGAGATCTGTCTGACTAATTCTTGCTGCGATTACCCTCACTTTCAAGGTAATCATTGTCCAGTTGTTCCCTGTGTGGACGAGCGTTGTCGTCCATTAACAGGAACCCATGATCGATTACGTCCCTGAAAAGCCAAACATAGTGCTCTAAGATCTCTGCTCTATACCTCATAGCAAGCATGAAGCCTTTGTCAAACACATGCAGGGGTGGGTGGTCGCCCAACATAATTCTTGCCTTAACCATTATATATTCACCACTATAATGATCCTTCTCCCAAATGAGAAAGAGATGGTGTCGTGTACCAGCCTCTCTCCAAATACAAGTACGTCTATAATCAGTGCTCAGGCTGAATCTCAATTCACCTGTAAAAAGCACGGTTCTCCCTTTAAGTCAGGTCCAAGACGCATGTTGTCTGCACCATGCTAAACCCGCGTTCTTGTGAGCTACAGTGACTGGGGAGCAAACAACGGATCTTCAGGCATTCAGCCCTCTCTTATAAAGCCTTTGAGTAATTGAAGACCATGAAACTCAGGTTCCAAAGCTAGCATATAGCTCACTTTAAGGCTGAGAGATGGTTGAAATTTTGTGTCGCCGTTCTGAAAGAGGCAAATAGCGACCCTCATTCGCCATCGTGGATCTTGGTTGACCTTGTCCAGGTCTTCTTGACATGGATCTAGTATCTTGATACTATTTCCACAAATTGCAGATGACACTAGGCATCACATAGAGCTCTGCAGCCACCTGCACTTGTGATAACCCTGCCTTTTACCTTCCGACAATTCTCATATCAATCAGTCATCCATACGCTCGTGGCCACTCGTTTTACATGATATCTTATAAAATTACCCATATCTTGCGAGAAACACTGCGACGTCGAGGAGGAATACGAGGGCAAAAGTCACCTACAACTCTTCGTGTGCTTACATCTCCTCCACTGTCACAACTCCTTAGACACGCCCGTGTACGCTCATGTATTCGATTCTGAATATTTGCATTATTCTTCGACGTCATTATCAGTGCATTTGGCTCAATAGAGTTTTGCAATAATAGATATAATTTACAAATTCTCTTAATTTTGCGGACGAGTGTATATATATCAATCCCGAAATTTCATATCCATATATATATAACCTTTAGCAACAAAACTATTTCAATTTATTTCTCTTTTGATAATTATTTTTCCCTCTTTGTTAAGAAATCACAACATTTCTTTAAAATATGGCATATATCAAAATGTATGTAATATTTCCACTGAAATATTATTCATTTATCGATCTGTATACGCTCTCTATTCATTCTATTTACTTATTCATCAGTCTAATTAAGCAGTAATATACAAAGAGAACACTTAAAACTGTCTAGCCCAAAGTTATGTGTATTTAATTTTATTTCGTAACAAAGTAATTTAATATCACATTTAATGAATACTTATACCATATTTACTAATATTTAATAATTTTTAATAATTTATAGTAAATACCATTTTAATACCATATTTAGTGAATGTATGCATGTAAAAAAATGTATCATGTTAAATATATTGCAAAGTTTATTTCAGGTGTAGATTGGTTTTTCAGTAGAAATTTGGATAACTCGAATTTCAAGAGAAATGCTAAGAATTTCAAGTAACGAGTTATCAGCTAAGCAAGTCGAAATACAAATGATATAATGGCAACAATTTCGACTTACAAAGGCACGCATTCTAATTATATTTTTCAAGTTGTAAAGTAATCGTGAAATAAAGGAATTCGACTTCAGTAAATTTATTGTATTAAGTAAATTATAACGCACAATTATTCATCTATAAATATCATTGTACACAGCGAAAAAAGTTATAAAACATCTGTTATATTCTTTTTAGTTATGGAAAGTTTTCAATTTTTATTTGGTACTCATATTGTAACGATGCTTGTTAGACAATCAAATAAGTACTGACTAATAATAAACTTCTTTTAAGCAATGAGCCAAAACTTAACCTAAACAAATGTGTTTCTTAGAAAGTTTAATGAATAAAAAAGTACTTATACAAAGCACAATAGGATAAAGAATTACTGTGAATTACCTGACAATATTTAAGATTTTATTGCTTTGATATGGGGGAATTCACACGTCATTACATTACTTACTTCAACATGCTGAATCTTATTTCTTAACTCCGTGTTTTACAGATGTATTATTGGTACCTAAAAGAGAAATAATGCTTTGTTCGAGTTAAAAAATTTAAATAACTCGATATTCGGGTTCTTCTGAAGGTAATGGCTATTTACTTCGTCTTTTACTTTAGGATTACGAGATATCTACTGTACTAAAAAAATTTTTTAGCTTTCTTCCAATATTTTATCAGAACGGATTCATTCCTTTTGAAATGTCTATATAAGGGTAAGGCCTTCATTTCATGTGTCTTCTCGTCTTTCTTTCAGAATTCACCATGCTTGTTGTCAAAAATTCTATGAAAGACCAACTGTTGCATTAATCTAAAAAAACAAAAAAATCCAAAGCACAGGAGTAAATTTAGATTGATTGATACATATTAAGAATTGCTTATTAACATTTATTCATTCATTGGAACTTAACTGCTAATATAACGTAACTAATAAAAGCAGTAAAATGTATTTTTATATATAAAAAAAAACCTATGTTTCAAAGCGATGAAATAATTTGCAACTTATATACTGGATTTTCTTTATTTCGTAAAAAAGGCAAAAAAAAAATTTTTCATTTAAATAAAGAAGTCATCATACGTATATTTGAGAGCTTTCATTTCAAAAATATTTACCAACCAACAAAGGAAATTTACTTCAAGAAAATTATTTCATAATATAAGAAATAGTAATATTTAAAACCCACACCATTATCGTATTTAAAAATTCCTTTTTTTAAGACACGTGATGTCTTAAAATCATCAAAAAGTCATTTATATTTATAGCATTTAACTTACAATTAGTTATAAATCGAATTCTCAAGTTTGTGCTCTAACTATTCTAATCTTATTATAGTACAATAAAGAAAAACATAATAAATTTTGAGTAACAAGATAGTATTTTGTAATAAAAATTATAATAAATTTTAAAACAAACACTATGCTACTGTTTTTGATGAATTTACTTATGTTAATCAGTAACTACAGTTTTCAATTGAAATTTTCCATAATAGACATTTGGTTTGTATGTATTAATTTTAAATCAGAGAAACATGTTATACTATTGGCTTCATTTCAAATATCAGACACATGAAGAAAAAGTTTTTTCAATAAGCCTCGTATCCCAGATTTTACATCCAAGCTCACTTTAACATGAATGCTCACTCTGCTGTTCTGTGAGAAGATCTTAGTTAGAATATATCCCTGAGCTGGCACCCTCTCTCTCTTCTCAAGACTCGAATCCGAGCCTCAATGAAAACCGCCGGCCACGAATCAGCGACCATGACCACTAGGCTACCGTGGCCACTAGGTGGAATAAGTCAGCGAACTGAAGGCCCACCGGCCCCTAAACTTGCGAATTTACAACCAGTCACTGGATCCTCATAATACAGGGCTAAATGAAACTTTTTGTTTAAGCTCTCAACAATGATCTTCAAGTACTTCTAAGGCCTCAAAAAATTACAATGTAATGAATTGTTAGATTATAAATGATTCAGAACAGGAAAATATATGGGATAAATCTATTTTCATTTGAAACACATCTTGTTAAAAATATTTTTTCATGAATGTAATTTTAAAAAGAAAGCGAAACAGTTATTTGATACATACAAATAAACAAAATAAATTCAAATTTAGAGTTCAACGTATTTCCCACTGGTAACAGACAATTAAACATTGCACATTCTAATTGTAACAAGAACACCTATTGTGCAACTTTTTGCCTACATTATACGCGGAACGTTTCATTAAAATGCCAAACTTAGGCTGATCACGTATAGATGTTATCAGACATGACGCTGGCAACCCTGATTTAAAAAAGAAAAAAAAATCTGTGAATTCCTTCGGGTTTTTCTTCATGTCGTAAATTTATGAAATATACAGTCACCTTTAATGTTTTCTTGATTTTCTCTTCCTGTTACATACAGGAGCATTTAATTTCTATGAAATAATCCGAGGAATGTATTCCTTTTTATATAAACATCATTATATTGATCAAAAACCTCATTCAAAAGTAATTAAATAATAATGTTAGTCTTCTAGATATGCCTACCGTCTACCCTTTTAGCTGCAGACTAATGTACAGACAACAAAGTTTGTACTTTTATTTGACTTTGAATATTCTTTCATATATAGCAAATGTTTATACTGTAAGGCCTCTGTTTTTATGAGGTGATCAAAATGCATAGCAATCCAAATCCAAAAGGTGATTATCTCAGCTTCTAAAATTTTACAAACATTCAAAATAAAACGAAGATTTTCTGTAAAAATTTCGAGAGGTATTTAAAAGTAAAATACACTTTCCTGATTTAACTTAAAACTTGTATTAAAAAAGTTCTTAAATTATTTATATTGAAATTATGAACATTAAGTAATTATAATTTAATTAATAGAACAATCAATTTCTATTATGAAAATTTTCTTTAACATATATCATTGACTTCCAAAATCTCATTATTTTTATTTTTAATTTATAGTCTTTATTTCTTTCTGTATAATTTTTGAATACATGAGCGACATTTAATTAGCTATAAATAACTTAAAGAGAAACCAGATAACCTGTTGGTAGAGAAAAAAATCTTGGTGTACGAGGATCATGAAATTTTAAGTAACAACTTCTGTCGTATGACAAAAAGTTTATGTGTACTGCATGTTAAATTGAACAATGCTTTAATCTTCACGCATGGTATGATGCAGAAGAGTAAAAAAAAAATGAAGGGTCGATCACCAGTAGCCAATTTTGAGACTCTAGGGGGAAATTATTCAAAAAATGCTATAGTCAACGTCAAGAACTGAATATCATTCTGAAATACCTCTCGAACACATATACTGGACAAATTGTGATACTAATTCACAAGTCTTCAATTGATGTTGATGAAATCGATAAATTATATTTATTATATCTTTTTCCTTATTAGAAACTCACAATCAACACGTTTAATGAAAAAACTACGCAACATTTCCTCCATTTTAACACTTTTGGGGATAAAGTACATTAATGTAATCACTCTCCGTCTGCGGAATCCTCCTAATTAACACTTTCCACTGAGGTGAAAGGTGTTGGCGTGCCATTGTCTTAATGGGCCGTCTTCCGATTTCAGTGAAGGTGGATTAGGCGTTTGCATGTGAATCGAGAAGTGGGTTAAATTTAGAGCAAGCCCAAATGCTCCCTTAACCTACAAACGGAAGAAGTTTTTCATAAAGAAAGGGGTGGAAGGGAGTTCCGGTCCAGTTGTCAGACGAGCAGTCGAACAAGACACCGACTGTGAGCTTATGTGCCATGATCATACTCAGCGTAGTGGTCACACTTTTCTTTACCCGACCGGGACGGGCTTTTCCCCGGGGTGCCCCGGCAGAAGCGTGCGAATCACTACTGCCCCGGCACTATGGAACAGAACCCAAGGACTCCGAACACTCGCCATACTCGTTTCTAGCTTCTTCCAGTCATTATCATTACATGATGGATGGAATTCAAGGTGAGTGAAAGTTCATTATTTTCTCCGTTGTCTGAGGTAGTTTCCGATAGAATTTTTTGCTCTCTTGAGAATTTAGAGCTGCTTAGTAAGTAAGTAATTTACAACGTGAGCTCCTTTTTAGGAGCTTTTCAGTATCTAATGTTTCTGGAAATAAAATAAAAGTATTAATAATAATAATAAATTTAAATATATTTTATACAGCGAAAAAGTTAGTCAAAAATCATCACGTAAAATATAAACTAATAATAAGTAACAAATTATTAATTGTTCATCCAATATTTTAATAATTCGAGGAAAATTTGGTATACATACCAATTACATTTAAAAAAAAATATTTGCTTTATAGAATTATAAATTGTCTGTTTTATATTGAATTTTCAACACTCACAAATAACTTATTAATTTATCTGACAAATGGATTCCATTTGATCAAATATTTCTAACAAAAACACAAAACTTATTTGAAGAAAAAATCATACCGAAATAGATAATACTCTATCGAGTTATCAATTAATACAGAAATGTTAGATAACAACTAATCTCCGAATAATAATTATTATTCATTATGTCTGCATAAAATATAAAAACATTTAATTTAAAATTAAATTCTCGTCGCGTTTAGTAATATATTGATAAGTAGCAAACGATATAAATTTCATAGCAAAAAAAATTGAATTCTAAAACAATAAAATAAATAAATTCTAAAAATAGATAAATATCGTTGTAAATCAGACTAAAAGGTTTTGAAATAAAAATTATGACATTTCTAACAACAGCAATTAATTCAGTAATTTTTTTTTTTTTTTTTTTCATTTCCGAAATATCCAAGAATGTTTCACAAAACTTGGGAATCTGTGGATACTTAAAAATAATCTGTAGTATGGATTAAGAACTTCTTTAATCCTGTCCAAATTCTAGAGTAATATCATTATTCGATATACATTACTTCAATAAGTAAATAGTTCCCACGAAACTCATTCACAAAAAAATATAAGCAAGACTTTTCTTTTTTATTAATATTAAATGCAATTTTATCAATATAATGTAAATTTTAATGCCATGAAATAAAATTTAGCATGTGATATTTCTTAAAACTCAAATATTCCTTATTTGCTCGTAGTAGATTAGAAAGCTTTAATTGTTAGATTCATCGAATATACTTACTATGCATGAATAAAACAACCACTTCCTTTAAAGTCGGTTTTACTAGGAAACGAAAAGGAATAATTAAGACGTGAATGGACGTGCCAAGCACAATTCATGGAACTTGCCTTTTGACGAGTGAATTTATTGAAATAAGAATATCATCTCACGTTTCAATCTTGGTAAATTTTATTTTTATTAACTGGTGGGAGGTTAAGAGTCTCGTTTTTTTTCTCCAAAATTAAATGAACTTGGGAAAGTATCGCGATTTCCTCCAATCTCAAAAGATTAAGCAACATTGGAAAAAGGATTATTTTAAGATTACTTACGCTCTCATCGACCATTCTTAATATTGTATTATTGAAAGATCCTAGATGAATAAAAAAAACTTATGTTAATTATCTTTTAAATTATGTAAAAGTTTAATTATGATTAATTCATGCATTCGTTTAAAGCGTAACTAAGCTTACGTTCCAAATAACCTCTTTTTCATGATACAATATTCAGACTGTTTTATAGATAATATTAAAAATATGCATTACATACCCTTTACACACAC
>BMAW01082342.1:35496-77029 GCA_019974015.1 Nephila pilipes
TTTAAATGACATTAAAATATTTTAAATGATATTAAAATATTTTAAATATTAAAATATTTTACTGTATTACTCGTAATGATATTAAAATATTTTACTGTATTACTCATAATGATATTAAAATATTTTATAAAAAAATTATTTTCCCTTTCTTAAATACTTAAACAAAAAATTATTCTCAGAATATTTCAAAATTTGAAAGATTTTCCGGGAAACTCAAAATCGTAAAATTCTAAGTACTAGAAATATTTTCATTTATTTCTAAATATAATTCTTTGTCAAATGGATAAATAATAGCCTCTCGCGCGGTTTGGTATTGTTTTTATTGTTGATAGGAATTTCTGACCCAGAATCAGCATCTTGTTTATAATTGCTTTATTTAAAATATATTTACTGAAAAACGTGGTAAAATAACAAATAGAGTATCATTCTCGGGACATATTATTTACCATTTCTACAACTTTCATCATAAGAAAAAAAAGTTTCGTTTCAAATTCAAATGTTTCCCCAAAATGAGGAAAAAGATGTTAAGATAAAAAAAAAAAAAGTGATCAGTAGTCACCACAGGTGTAGCGTTATTTTCACTTTTCAACGAGTGTGTGGTGGTAAATATAAAGGGAAAATGTTGCGTGTATAAAATACTTAAACTAGAATAAAATAAAACTCTATATTCCCCTATTTAGACGGAGTTATTCTGTTGTGTATAATCGAAAAAATATTCAATCAATAGAACTAAAAGAACACGGAACAGGAAGAATTTTGAATGTAACACATTTATTAAGCTAAAGAATTTTTATAGATTTATCTTATATAAAATTCTCGAGTCTCTCTCCTTTTTAATTCTAATAATATATATTACTGAAAATCTCAGTGCCTAAGATAAGGAATACTACCTTAAAAGTTATAACTAATTGTCTTTAAAATGTAGCATTCTAGTGTTTACTAAGATGTTCTAAGATGTCACAATACATTAACATTTTGGAATATCTTTAGAGAGGAACTTAACAAACTTAGAATTAAAGATGAGAAGAAGCATGAATTATTCATTTACTTTCACTTTACAAAAGACAGTTTTTTGAATGATTTTAAAGGTTTTTAAATATCAAACTGTATCGTTCAATTTTTCAAGTAAGCTTGCTTCTGTTATCGTTTTATTTGTAAAAGTTTTTTTATTCTAAACATGTGAATTTTTTTAGTTCTTGAGAAAATTGATAACATGACCATCATGCGCTTTGATTAAAATAAATAAACCATTCAATTATTCACATAAATGTAAATATTATTCAGTTTTATTGCATGGGGTACATTGCATTTTATTTTCTAGGTACGTTTAATGTTCAACTTTTATAAATTTTCATGTGCATGCAGAGTTTGTGTTCTAAAAGTTAGATGGAAATCACATAATCAAAAAAAATTATATTTAATCTAAATATTAAAATTTATTATTCGTAAAATTCAAAATATTATATATTATTATCTTTTGCTTAGTAATAATGCAATAAGTATAGCCAAGTTCGATAAATGTGAAAATAAAAGAGTCGAATTAACTTAAATTAAAATTTGATTTCAAATCTTCTTGTCTCCGATTTGTTTGCGACATCAATATGAGACAATACAATAAGATTGATTTGTTAAAATCATGTCATTCAATGCGAAAACCCATTTTCTATTTTTTAAAAAATGTCATTGTCGTAAAGTTTATGCAATGTAAGTGTTATGAAAACGTTTCTTAAACATGTTTAAAATAAAATCGATCATTAAACAATAACTAAAGATAAGAAAAAAATTCCGAATTTGGAACACTTCTGTGTTAATGCTCTCTTTTGTTGGGTGTCACAATAATTATTTTGCAGTTCATGGTCATTGAAGGAGACGATAGGGCTGATAAAAGGTTTCTCCACCTTAACAATAACAATGAACACCTGCAATTCCTATGCATAGTTTTATTTAATAATTAGGCTTTGGATTAAAAAGTAAACAAAATATCATGAAAAACTTTTACTTAAAATAATTAAAATATAGGACAAATAAATGATCATGTACACGCGAATAGTCCTTTCTTGTAATCATTCAGCGTAGGTTAATATAAATGCAAGATACTAAGAGATAAAAAAAATTAGAAAATGTTCAAATATTGATCTTGGAGCCTGAGAAGAAAATGGGGAGGATGTTAGAATTCATTAAATGTGTATAATCTTTCGGATTCGCTAAATGTATTTCCTAAATCTTTATGTTTATCTTGAGTGGCAACTGTATTTCAATGTTGATGTCTTTCATGTTGTTTTGTTAACGAAATAAAAAAGAATTTGTCCGAAGAAAATCGCTTGTTTTTACGTTCGTACTTTATACGTGATTATAACAAATAGTTCAGTCTAATATTTTACTTTACTTAGATATTTTTACTTTATACGATTGTTCGAAACAACTCATGCATGTTTTCCGTAAAACTTACGTTTGAATGTTAACTACGATACTAGCATATGAATAGTTGAAAATAACTGAACAAATATTTCTATATATTACTTACTTTTGCTTAAAATATGAGTTAAAAGAATTTTCTAAAGCTATCTTAATAATTCAATAAAGCTTTCAGTTGTAGACACTACATCCTTCTTGTTTAAAAGGCGATACTAGAAATTTATCATCCACTTCTACAAACATGTTCGTGTATCATAACTTACCTTATGAATTAATTAAAATAAGAATGGCTTGAAAAATATTATTAATGAAATAAATAGATTTTATGGATTTATATATATTCAGCTATATTTATTTTGTTTTCTTCTAGAATCGAAAAAATTTCAAAGGACTAAAGTAAATGGTAACTCTTAATGTTCTTTGATAAATACAAAGAAAAAATAAATATTATTTAAGCTAATTATTCCTAATTGCACACAAAGGTAGTAACTATAAATATAAATACATTAACAGATGCAGACACTTTTATTTTTAAAAAAATGAATTGTAAATGAGTTGTTTTTACATAAAACTACATTGCAGTAACGATTTCAATTTATAGAATATATATGTCAAAATATGTATAAAAAATCGTTTAAAGAAAAATGTTTTTCCGTCAGATAAAATAAGGCTCTAAAGACGTGTTCTTCCTCTAATAAAAATATCTTTCAGAAATTATGTGATGAAATTGTATCGAATAATATACTAATTGGTCCAAATACTGCTATTATGTGGAATCAGGGATGATAATTTTGTTATTCATTTAATTACATTCTCTCGCCCATAATTAAATATGTATTAATTTAATTATATAATCAATTAATAAAAGTTACGAATCATTCAAATTTGTATTATCTTTCCTGGGTTCTTTATTTTATCTTCTATGTACACTCCCGATTTCATAAGAAATACAGATCAACATTAATACCAAAATGCTAATATTAATCTGCAAACCTAAGCTTTAACCGTATTTAGTATCATTTTCTTTATTATTTCTCTCAATGCATCTACAAAAAAAAAATTTTCTACCGAGTTGTAATAATATTAGCAACATCTTTTATCGTCATCTATATTAATAAAGGAGGTGGGAGCTTGCGTGCATATGGAGGCCAGGGTTATTGAATTTAGAGGAGATGGAAAATTTATTCTACATTTTTAAAATTTTGGTTAACTTTCATTGGTTATAGCATGAAGCACATTTCAGTGAAAATACATCAAACATTCTAAATAATTTCAAACATAATAGATATAACATGGAGCAGGATTGCAAAATGAATAATTATAAAAGCAAAATTATTGCTCTTCACTCGATTAAATGACTAAATTAATGCTGACACTATATTATTAAATCATCGGGGCATAATCAAATTTTAAGTTTGTAATACTATTAAATAGTGGAAGTTATCTTTGATATTCTGATGAAAGAGAAGTTGTAATGTTGACTACAAGCTTTTAGCTTAGATTTTTGCAACATGTTTTTTTTTTTTTTTTTCATTCTATTTGTAGAGAAAGAATTCTTGACAAGTCCTTGATATATTCTGAAATGTTGTTTATAAATAGTAAAATGTTTTTTTATCTGTTAAAATCTTCATAAATATACTAAGATATTCTATATATATATTAAAATGTTCTTGATATCTGTTGAAATGTTCCAGGTATACACAAAAAAAACAATAAATATTATTATTCGTATGGTAATAAAAGATTTCATGGGATTCAAAATTTGATATATCAAAAATATGTAAATAAAGGAAACTCAAAAATGTTTCAAATAAAAAAAATGACTGTTGAAAAGTTTTAGTAATTGGAGCCAAATAGGATCATCCATTTCTTTTATTGAATCAGCCGTCAATAATTTCTCCATCTGGCCTATAATTTCTTCCTCTTCAACAGAAGCATGATGACGTCTCAGATAAACTACGTCAGACTTTTGCTAAACAAAACCTGAGTCATTTTTCTGTATTTTTTTGAATTTTTGTCTTTCAGTCTCATTAATCTCTCATAGACAGTCTCATGTAGAAAATTCAGCCTCAAAAATCTGAGAATGACATTTTTGTTTTTATTTAAATTCTTTATTGTTATAGGTTTATTGGGAGAAATAACCTAAACTGATTATTAATGGGACAATACTTTTTCAGTGAAGGGGCAAGTAAATTCTTCCCGATTTTTATTTTATCAGAACAGTCAATATATTTAATTAAAATACTGTTCTTTAAGTAATTAGAGATGTTAGTGAATTTCCATGTATCATATCCAGATTTAATTCTTTATATTTATTATTAAAATATTTTAGTCTTTAGTCACGAGTTTAACATTCATAGAACTATTGGGGGCGAATGAAATTAATTAAATTAGTTTAATATTTTTTCATTCATTTTTCTTACCTCCACACAATTACAATAATAAAAAAAAATATGATATATATGGCAAAAACAAAGTAAAAACTTAAAATCGTTGTAATAAAATTAATTTTAAAGTGTTATACATAAAATATAAAAATCTTAATTCAAAAATTTATAATAACCAATGAGAATCTACACACTTTTTTTAAAAAAATAATAATAAATAAACCGAATCAGACTTTCACGTATTAAAACTTGAATCAAGTAAGAATGTATTTAAGTCAATTTAAAATGAAAATATATACAATTAATAAAACTCTGACTTGTATTACAAAATTTACAAACTTTTAAATTTGTTGTCTTACTTCTCTGTTTGAAGCATAGGATCAGAAGCACAATTTTCTTTTGAAGAGACGAAACGAATTTATTTTAATTTTTTTTTTTCAGATGAGAACCACCAGCAAGAATGTTCATTATTATTTGAAGATCTCAAAGTCAAAAGTTGTTTGAAATTGGGTAGATTTGAAACATTTGTGCGAAAAAACACATTTTCGAAGCACACACAGCGAAAACACACATTTATTTTTCTTCAGATCCAAAAGAAATGCATTGGGCTTTTTGCACAAATGGGATCCTGTTCACTTTATTGTAAAATCCTCTACGTCGACTTTTATGACATTTTGACGATGTTATGTTGTTGTTGTCGATGAAAGAAAACAAATAATTAGAATTCGTCTAGTTTTAATCAATCCAAGCAATTTACCTAATTATGATATTTATTAAGGTGATGTTTGAAACATATTACTATTTTCAACCATGTCGAAAACACAGCGCTCAGAGTTTTACCTCGAGTTTCGTTTGAAGAAAAGATATCTCTAAACGGTAGCCAAAAGTTTGTATACTTAAGGAAAGAGGGAAATATATATATATATGTATATTCAGTTCATATTGTTTCTAAAAAGGAAGTAGTTTCTACTTTGCTTCGAATAAAAAAGATTATTACATGAAAATAACTTTATATGTAATTGAATTTCATTATGCTTTCTAAGTAAATAAACAATATCAATCCAAAATCTAATAAATATTGAAAGGCGCATTTGATTTTCAGAGTATACAACAATAATTCCTTATGTCTCCATAACGAAAAGTTACATTGTGCAACTAGGCGAAAATTAAGAATGTTTAAACATATCGTTATTAAATATAAGTAACTTATGCGATTTATTCAACTCGGGAGCTTAATATTTTGTTCAAATTCATTAGAAGTCAGCATCTTTAATTTCCGACGTCTTCGATTTAATTAAGGTTGATATTTGAAGAGGATACGTACTTTTCAAAGTTTGACGTTATAATTATTTTTATCGTTATTTACCATCTTGTTATTTGTAATCGCATCCCGAGATTCAAAACATTCCCCGAAATAAAATTTCATTGGGATCAGAAGACTCGAAATTTATCTTACGTCCCTTTCTAGAGTGAGTATTCAAGTTCCCTATCTTATCTTCCGCTTAAGGCGTAAATGGAAACTCTGCACTAAGTTCTGGAATCGCAGCATGAGTAAATACGCCAATCGCCGAGTGAGTTACTCAATTTCGGGGGTTTACTTTCCACATACATATAAGAGAATTCTTTCTGCCCGAACGATAGTTTAAGTGCCTAAGGGGATGGAATTGAGTGAAATAGATATTCGAAATGTGTGAAAACTGTGTACTGTGAGGAGATGTTTAACCTGAAAATAGCTCGTGCTTTTAAGGGCTTATAACGTAAAGTGGAAAATACGGTAAAAATGGAAATAAATGGATCAGGAAAAATCCACCTTTTGCCTAAGAGAGATGGGTTTTTGTAAACAACGAATATAGGGATTGTTTGAGGATTTTTAGAAATATTTTGAAAACCAAAAAAGTAAGAAACCACTTAAAACGCTCCTGGTTAAATTTATTCATGCCAAAACAATCGATCCAGTAATGGGAATAAAAATGAAAAATGTACCACCAGTTAAAAAATCCCAGTTAAGATAAACTGTATTTTAAAAGGAATATTATGATTCATATATTATTAGACCAATGTAACGCGTTAGCAGTGTGTACTATGAATATTTCAGTTAATTTTTTTCTTCTCTCTTTCTGAGTTAAATAATAGCTTAAATACTTAAACGACGAATATTTTTAATAAACCATTGCCTAAATATTTCTTTGAAAATAATTCAGAACCCATCTTATGTACATTATAATATTTATCTGTATTTATATTTTTTGTATAGCATAGAAGCTATTCAAATTTAATAAAGTGGAGTTTTGAGAAATTCTATTAAAGTTACTTATTGAGTTAATACGGATATACCCTGTCATCTTATCAAAATTAATAAATTTTCTTTCTAGTGTACATATTATTAATAATACTGTTCATTAAGAAATTTTTCCTTGGGAAGTCTTAAGAAAGTAATTGACCATATCTTTGTAAATTTAAAAAAATATTCATAAAAAAAGAGAAGTTTGTTCTAATATCTAAGATATTTGTGTTAAAATGTATCTCATAACGTTATTATTTTTTTTTCCTTTTAAAGTTCTTTGCTTCTACAAACAAATGATGCTGGAAATGTATGACATAATACATCTAGGCAAAACTATGATCAGTTTCGTCAATCATTATGAAGCGAAGAATATTTTATTGTTCATTTGAAATAAATATTTTAACAGTATAACATTTAATAAGCTGTCGATCGGATGTATTCAAAATGTCTCGTAGTGTGTTGATTCTAGTGTGAGTTTTTGTAATATTTGAGGCGAATTTGTAAGCACTATCTTACAGAAGAAGCATGAGTTCCTTAACCAAAATTGCTTATTAACATTTTATTGAATGTGAAATTGGTGAACATTATAAGCTGCGCCACACTTTTATTGTTTATACTGTTCTACCAGGCTTCGAGAGTAGATCAAATGAAAGGATACTTCAATGCCTTATTTATATCATTGATCTGGAGGAAACTTAGAGATCCTTTAGAGGATTATTGTTTATGTGCAACTTCAAAATCAAAAGGGATTCATTTTTAAAAGTAAAAATATGTTCAGTATCCCATCGACTCTGCAATACGGACAGCACCTCAAAAAAGTGAGGTGCTTCCTTAACCACAGATAACTATTAATTATCCTTTAGTTGATGACGAAAGAATGCTATCTTGTAGTCTTAAAAGATGGATAGACTTCATTATATTTTATGAAAAATATCGTGAAATATGCTTTTGCAACGGCCTTCCTCATGGCATCTTTAGATCTGTTCCATAATCAAAGGAATGGCAACTTTTCATTGATGCTTCTAAAGGGACCTTGAATGCCGTACTTCTCTTCACAATGGAAATAAATATAACTCCATTCTTGTAGGATGTGCTTCCGGACGAAAAGAAAATTATGACACCTTGAAGAAGCTATTATTTGTGTCGAAGAACGGGGGATTTTTTAAGAGAAAAGTTGTGCTGATTTGAAGGTCATTTCTATTTTTCTGGGAATGCAATAGAGTTGTATAAAATATTCATGCTTTACGTGCGAATGGGATAGTCGTGCAAAAAATAAACATTTACTTGTACAAAAAGGACCTACCTTGGAAGTCTTGGAAACTGGGATAAAACTGCAGTTTTCTGTCCTCTAGTAACACTAACAGACACTCCCACCACACCAAGCTGTGTTTGATAAAAAGTTCGCTCGAGAGAGTATGATATGCAAATCTTGTTCCTGAAAATATCGGATACTAAAACAAAGGTATATTTATATAGCTCCAGATATTTGAAAGTTTCTGAAAAATAACTGGTTTGAAACAATCCTTACGAAGATAGAAAAAGGCGCAGATTTCATTTCTTGCACTCTCACCTGGACTTTTTTCCACATAAAATAGGAGTAATTAGTGATGAACAAGATGAACACCGACATATATCTATTATTAAGGCTTGTTAGAGATCCCAATGGAATAAAGTAATGCTTGTTTTTTATTGTTCGTTCATCAAGAGAGAAGGTACGGAACAACAATATAAACGCAAAAACAGGTGCTAATGTACTTAAAATAATGCACTTAAAATGTGCTTTTCTGTGTACAATGTGTGAAAGTATACTGCAGGTAAATTTAATATTATGTTGTACAAAAAATCTCCTATTTGATAATATAATACCCTATAAATACATATCCTTCATTTAACAAAAAATAAGAGATCTATTTTTAAAATTCTGTTATTTTTATGTACTCAAATGTGTATCCAATGTAATATTAACTTTAAATTTGAATAATAATAATAATAAGCCAATTTTTGTTCATCAATGTAATCAAACATCTCGTACTAAGAATCAGGAAAATAATTTCATTGTAAAATAAAACAAACTCTTGCCCTCCTCTCAAGTCAGTCAGTTCACAATGTTCAATTAATTCCATTAATAACAAAGTGCAAGTCAAAGCAATCTTAAGTTTGTCTTGTTTTCTTTTAACAGCTTTTTTTTCTTTTTATTGACTAACTTACTTACTATCATTGTCTTTTGTCAGTAATTTTACAGACAAACCTAAGAGCTTAATTCAAGCGAAAATAAAAGTACCGCAAACTAATCATCAGTTTATTATCAAGAAAGTTATTTTTCTCAATTATTTTGGCATAGAATATTAAAATACTTGAAAATAAATTCAATGTATGAGTTTGAGATTAAATAGATATTACTGTAAAGAAATGCTTTTGGAATTTTTAAAGAACTAAGAATTCAGAGCTCGTGTACATATGATAACTATATTTCTTTTAAGTTAAGTACATTAATTTTCGAGCAAATATGACCTCTCTCTTTTCTCCGCTTCTTTCTGTAGTTAAAAATGAAATAATTTACTTCCTTTATAATAATTACATATCATGTTTCCAAGAAGTTTTCAACTTGTGTTATCCTTTTTGAATTAAATATCAATTCACAGCACATCAAATGAGAATACTTATTACCATCCATAAAGGAACTGCAACCCAAACTCCTTTCCTTGTAACCACATCCAGCAGCGATTCAAACTCCTTTCTTTTTATTTATTCTATTAAATGTTGATATCCTCCACCAAATATTGTATTCTACGAATGATTATGTTATTAGACGAAGGTACTTTTGAAAACTGTTTCCCAACAGACTCACAACCGTGTTTCCCACATCTACGGCTGATCGATTCTATTAGTCACCTTGTAAGATGCTAGCAAAGTATTTTTTGTTATTGATGCATTTTTAGAAACATACTTTTCTGCTGTTTCATTTCTTTTAACTTCCTGGAAATGAAATCATAAGGTTTGTCACCCATATAGTGGGGACTAGTTTCTAAATGGTGCCTCAATTTACTTGACAGCAGGCACTCTGGTGCCAAAACTTTCATCCTGTAGTCTCTTTTCACCATTAATTTCTATCGACGTAAAAAAGCAAACTCTGAACAACTGATCATATTTATGATAGTTTCATTATTTTGTAGTAGTGATACTGATTGTGGGTGTACTTTCTCTATCAAAACGTTTATTTTTGTTCTATAAAACCCAGCTCATCATCAAAAAAGCAAAAATTGCAAAGCTAATTATCTAGAATTATAAATGAGAGCTAACGCAACAAAGCGAAATCAAATTTTTTGTATATACAGATCTAAATTACCGAGAAAATTTAAGATGTTACCGAAATATTTTAGATTTTTGTAAAACACCTTCAAGTAACTAACAGTAAGAAAATCCGAAAAACTACCTTCAGTTTTCGTCGAACATCCTCTACTAATAAACAAATTTAATGATTTATTTCATTTATAGATTTATACCTTATCCCTTAGATGTCGCATCTTACCGCAATAAATTGAAAACGAAAAAATTATTTTAGGAGCTTTTGCAATATTCCGTAACGTCTTTGAGAGGGCACTGCGGCTACATGGGGAGCAGAGGTAAAAAATGGAAATATGAATAAAAATTGAATATTGAAACAATATTGAAAAAAGAACAAGTAACATTTCCATTCAAAAATAGGTTATTCCGTTATTGTATGATATTCTGAATATTTCAAACATATTAAATTTTTCTAAAAACAAATTTATTCAGTTGTAACGAAAAAACATGACTTTGATATAAAACAACGATTTCCAAATAAGTTGATTTAAATAATCTACTGTTAAAGTAAATATTTACACAGGGCGAAAACTTGTTCAGAAAACAGTGATAGAAACCTGTTGGAATTGTAATAAAACAAATTGTGTGTGAAATTCCACACACACACACAATCTCGTACGAAATTTAAAACACCTACGGTTAAATTTTCCAATATCTGTAGTGTGTAATATTTTTATTGAAAGACGGTAATGTAAATCCCTTAGCTCCTTCTCTATAACATCAAATCTAACGTATAGAATTTAATCCAATTAGATGCCAGAGAGGGGCTATATAAAAAGGAGAGATTTCATAAATTGCAATGAGAGTGAGAGTTGTTGTTAAACCGAGAAAGATTCATTTTACTTTGACATTGTTTTTCTTCGTTATTAATTTATGTTTTGTTTATTAGCCGCGGTAGCCTTATGGACGTGGTCGCTGGCTCGCGGCTGGCGGTTTTCGACGAGTCGTGGGCTAGAGCCCTGATATCACTAAAGCCCTCCTTGTAGAGGGGCAGATGACGTTAAATCTGTCGATGTTCCAAATCCTCACGTTAGGATGGAATGGAAATTTGAAGAGAGAGGTGCAAGTTGAGGTATCATCCTCGTCACTTGACAAAAGCTCAAAATTGCATTGTCCGTCACCGATATTTCTCGTGTTGTATCTTAGAGCGAGGTTAATAAGCAATCTCAATTTTCTGAAAGAACTTGTCAACATTTCGAACAGCGAAATTGGCTATTTTAATACGCTGTCGTTTTATCCAACTAAATAGAAATAAATAATGTATAATTATTTGATTACCAAGGAATAGAAAAAAATAGATACTCGTACGTAACGAAAAATGCCTGTTCTAGCAATTTTTACATCAGACTGGATTAAAACGTTTCCAGTAATACTATTTGTATCGAAGTTTGGCGAAACAAGCAACTCAAAAGTAAGGAAATCTACAGATTTCAATTGTTTTCAACAGTCGAGTTTAGTTTATTTGAATTGATATCACTCTATAACTACACGAGAAATAATAAAGTGAAGCGAAGATGACATATGGCTGGTATATCGTTCTTCTATTTGAGAGTAATATACCAATCAAATGTCGTACTCACTTCATCATACTCAGAAATACGAGATTCCTCACTACGCCTTACGAGTAATCTAAGTCCAGTTGAATTTAATATAAAAAAAAGTCCCCATTAATTTATGGAATTATGACTCGAACCAGCGACTCTCTCACTTAGCCTAACAATGGCAGTTCTAACTAGTGATGCTTTTCACGTCCTTAACCGCTGCGCTTACATCATTTTTATGAAAATAATACTATTCAATACAAATTTCATTGACAAGAAACTGGTATTTGTACTTTAAGTCATAAATAATTTCTTAATTTGAAGTAAAAGATGAAGTTTCTGATGTTTATAAAAAAATTTTATATTTTGAAATTATTTACGTGCCTAAACAATTTGCCATTTATTTACCATGAAATTCATAACAATGAAAGATAACGCATGCAATTGATGTTTTAATTGTGATCATGTCTTAATTCGTGAAAACATGACTTATTGTGTTTAATAAATCGAAAAAAAAATTAATTCTGACTTTTACATGTATTACTGAGCATAATAACGAGTAGGTATATGATACACTATTTAGAAAAAAAAAATCTTTATAATTTTGCAGAGCATCTTTTGATCACTATACCTCAACTGAAAAAAATCGTTAGTTAATTAATAAATACGAAGAACTACCCCTAATTTATTCAAATTTAAATAAAATCTGAATCATTTAAAGGTAGTTTTAAGACTTGTAAGTTCGTTGGATTAATCCTACACTTAATATTGGTACCATTGTAAAAACTTTTGATAACCCTAGATTGTTATGATGCCAATATGTTCCGAAGAATTTTGCATCAAAAGGTTTCCCTCTGATGCGTCTTTATACTCTATACAAATACCTGTTTCAAATTTGATCTCGGTAAACACACATCGGGATAAATTGTATTTACCGAAATTCGTCTTCCGGAAAAATAAACCTTTACTTTCCTCCCCCGGCATATCAAACATGGGGAATCTATTACCTGACAGCGAAGTTAAATCTCTCTAATTCAAATTGAACAAAATATATACTAAGAAATCGAACTTATCCGTAAATTTCAACTGATAAATTTCGATAACTGTGTTAATATTTCTCTTATAGTTGTATTATATAATGGTATTTAAATACAGAATTAAGTTTTTATTTTTAATCCTTTATTACGAATAAAACTTATGATAAAATAACTTCAAATACGGAGCTTTTTTGTTGCCATTTTCATATTTTAAAAATGGATTATGGATTAGCTCTAATTCATATTGAGGTTTAAGATATTACGCTATATTAATAAATTCATTATTAGATAGTTTGTTTAAAATGTTAAATTAATTTTATATGCTTTTTTCAATAAGCAATGAAGATTTTGTTTCAAGCACAATCTTGTTCAAAACCAATGAAAATTATATACATACATACATACATATATATATATACATAATACATAAGCAATGTAAAGGTCTATTGGTGTTAAATCTCTTATTTTGAATCATAATCAGTCAAAAGACGAGGATAACAGCACTACTTCACTGTTTTAATTTCTCCATAATACTACCCGAGGGCTTAGAAGTTCCGTTGAATTTAATAGGTAATAAAACCTTTATAGTTTTCAATACAATCTTAGACTGGTTAGTCTGAATTAACATTCATCTAATACTACATGAGGGATATTAATGTCAGATATTAACTCTGAGCCAAATTCCTGGGTGTTTTTAGCCGAGATCAGGTGATGAAAAGGAAACTAGACCTAGTATCTCCTTCTGAATTGTATATTGTGCCTCATTCAGACATTGAAACACAGTTATATTTAATATGCAGGAGTCCTCCTTATTTCACATGATACTCTTTTGTGTAATTAGAATTTAAACCCATAATTTGACTCGTATATTACTAACCTTGAAACTTAAGATCTTAACTGTAGTAGTTTTGGGACCCTCGACATGCTTAAGCAGTAAAAAAGCTCGAACTCACAACCCTTTCATCATCTGGTCTCTGTGCTGCAACCAAGCGTCTTAAATGTACAATGTTTTCATGCTTAATTTAATTTTGAAGAGTCTGATGTCTTATTCATTCAATTTCTTCTTTTTTTTTCTTTAGAAAGTTGTCTGTATATCTTATTTTTCGAAGATTTCAAACATTCTCAAGCTTTTCAAATAACTTTTATCGTCTTATATATCACACAAGCAATAAACTTTGCTAAAAACAAAAATTTTCCATAGATTTTTATTCTATTCATTCTAGTGTTATTTTAAGGCTCTAGAAACTTTGTGAAGTCTTGCGTAACGTGTTCGATTAATGGAGCAAAAAGTTTCTAAAAAGTGTCATTCAGTTATATGACACCTTTCATTAGAAATGGTAGAATTCTTCGATAAAATTCAAAAGGAAGAAAAAACACTTTATTTACCTTAGTGGAGGAAAACATTTTTTTTAGTTATCTTGAGCCAGAAATTCACCAAGGAAAATATTTCTGCATCATCGAACTCTAGACTATGTTCAATCTGGAAAATGTTAGTAAGATTCCAGCAGAAGGAATCGGTTCTGGAATCAATTGCTTAGATAAACAGTGAACATTCATACATCATTGATTTATGAAATCAAGTTTGGGCTTAGCTTGAATACATTATATGACAGTCACGAAAATTCTTGTTACTAAGTACGTGCATTTAAAGACTAAGATTCATTTTTATAAATGCACTGATTCTACTATTTAAGAAGTTATAACTATTTCTGCATTTTCTTTCACAACTTTTACACTGTATGTTAAAAAGTTTAAATACAAATGTAAATCCTTTTAAATATATAACTCAACTACTAAAAATACTATATTTGTTATAACATATGGAATCATTCATTGTTCATAGAAATTTATGTGCTTGCAGAATAAGATACATAACTATAAAAATTACTTAATAAACTGCTGTTTGTAGAAAATGCAACACCATGAAGGAATCATCAGAATCAAATGAAATTCGCAGCAAATGTCAATTATAGGATATTATGCAAATTAATAAAGTTTCAGAGCCATCGCGCGTGCGCGGCGCGCGCAGCGCCCTCTGAATTGATGCTGAAAGCGTATAAATAAAGTGCTGTAGCGGGATGTTGAAAAAAGTCTATGATTATTTGTTAGTGGCAAACGTTTAGTGAGACCTGAGTATGCCTCCACGACGGAAGAATAAGAAATTCAAGCAACTTACGGAGTTTGAACGAGGGAGGATAATCGGCCTTCGAGAGGGAGGATAATCGGCCTTCGAGAAGGAGGATTTTCCTATCGCGCAATAGCAGCTCGTATGCAGCGGAACAGTTCCACAGTGATGCGAGTTTGGAAGCAGTGGACCGACGAGCACCGAACAACTCGAAAAACAGGCACTGGACGACAGAAGGTGACGTCAGAGCGCGATGATCGACACCTGCTCCGCATGGCGGTGAATGATCGCACAGCTTCCTCCAGGCAGCTGGCAGCACGTTGGTCTACTGCTACAGGTGTACAATTGTCGGCTTCGTCAATTCGTCGTCGTCTGCTGCGCCGTGGATTGCGTGCAAGGGTGCCTTTATACAGGATTCCCCTCACGGCGAATCATCGACGGCTGCGTCGGCAGTGGGCTCTTGAGCACAGAGACAGGCGAGCTGATTGGCACCAAGTTGTCTTTTCAGATGAATCACGCTTCAATTTGTGGACCCATGATGGCCGTGTTCGTGTTAGACGTTATGCCGGTCAACGCTGCCTTCCTGAGTGTATTATTGAACGACATAATGGTCGAACACCCGGAGTTATGGTCTGGGGTGCGATTTCGTATCATGGACGATCCAATTTGATACGAATTGAGGGTAATCTCAATAGCAACAGGGACGTCCGTGAAGTGCTACAGCCCGAAGTCGTTCCTTTCCTTCAAGGCATCCCTGGAGCTATCTTTCAGCAGGATAATGCACGCCCACATGTTGCGCGGACTGTTCGAGACTTCTGTTCAGCACAACGCATGCAACTTCTTCCTTGGCCTGCTTATTCACCGGATATGTCGCCTATTGAGCACGTGTGGGATATGGTTGGTCGGCGTCTCGCTCGTGATCCGCGTCCTGCAGTTTCCAAAGACGAACTTTGGTTGCGCATACAAGCGATATGGAATTCTCTTCCTCAAGCAGATATTCAACATCTGTTTGACTCCATGCCACGTCGTATAGCAGCACTTATTGCAGCGCATGGTGGCTGCACCAAATACTGATTTCGGACGCTTAATTTGTTTCTTTTGTTTTGAAAATTTCATCATTTATTTGTATCAGTACAAGTCGTTTCTGCATTAAATTTCATTTGATTCTGATGATTCTTTCATGGTGTTGCATTTTCTACAAACAGCAGTATATATCACATAACTTGCAAATGAAATTCTTTAGATACTTCATTGATATATAAGACTGAGATTAATACAGATATTGAAGTACATAACGACACAGAAATTCATAAACACGTAATGTAGTTTTCAAATAAAATCCTTCTTTACATACTCCATTGGCATCAAGGATGGAAGAATCGTCATAAAAGACAAAATTTTAAAATTGCTTCAGAATATGTGACACAAAATTTCATGAAATTAATTTTTAATATATAGGTTTTAGTTATTTATAAAGAATTGTTCCATTAAATATGTATGTAACTATAATAATAATCACACTCACGGAATTGAAGGATATTACAGTACTATCGATCACAAAAAAATCCCTCTTTTATCGTCATTTATTTTTCAGTGTGTGTTGAAAACAGTTTACTAAAACTGCTTCATTTCTTTTGAACACAGAACTTTGATTAAATGAATTGCTATAAACTTTATTAGACCCCATCAAAGTTATATTATCCTTTGCGCATTATGTACAAAGTGATCGAGTACAATACAAATAAATATTTTACGCTTCTATATCCGAAAGTTTTGCATTAAAACACAGATTTAAGTATTGCTATAATAACATTTACAAATATTATAACGAAAAGATATTACTCTATAATTATATTCCCGAGTTTTTGAATAATTCTAGATTAGATAAATTTTTCTCTGATTGGGCAGGTTTCTTCGAGTAACACGAAAACCAAATTGTTGTAAAAACTTATTTAATTAATTTAAGTAATGTACATTATATTTACAATAAAAAATTCGTAACGTAGGCTCTTCGGGTACTTTCCTTGAACTAACATCTGGGCTTACTTTCTGATTTGATATTTAAATTTTCGTCTTCTTTCCAACCAACTGAAAACGCAAATTGGATTAACATTAGAAGTGTAGTGAATTGATTTAAAGAAATATATGTGTAATAGAAGTGGGGAATTGAATATAGAGTTAGTAAAGGATTAGTAATGATAGTGCAGTTAGTATTAAGAGACCAGTAGTGTTGACGCATAGTAGGAATCGTATGTGAATACCGGTTGTTGACTGACTCTGATTAGAAATCCTTAGTGAAGTTATCTTGTTCCATATGAAGTCAAATTTAGTGATCAGATCTTCAACCTCCGTGATTAAACTCTCTCACATCCAAGCAAGTGATAAGAGATAATCTTGATTATCCTTTAAAAATACATTTAAAGGGCTTTAATGGTTAAAAGACTAAGAGAGAGCGCAATCCTTCACAACCACTGAAGTGCTATAGTAAAATAATTTGGTATTTACTTTTTGTCTTCCTTTTTATTTATTTCTATAACTTATGACTGTTTAATATTGAAGTAATGACTGCGGAAATTTAAGAAAGGAAGCGTCACAGATTCGTGCTTGTTTCCCTTAATTTTTCTATGCAAATTTATATTTGCTTGGTTCTAGCTGCACACTGGAATAATTATTAACAATTGCTTACAAATTCCGTGGACACGTCCGTTTTCATTAACGTTTAGAAGATCTCAGTGGTTTCTTGTACTTCAAAATTTTTGTATTCATTGAAATCGGTCTGGAAGCATCAAAACCTCGCAACATGATCTTTTCTGTTGGTTGGATAGATAAAATTATTTTAACTATTAGTCCCTGTTTATTCCGATGGGAAAGGAAGTGACATTTGTAAGAGTATAATATCCGGTGTGGGTGTGTTTTGGATTACCAGAAGATCCAACTTCTTGTAAGGCCAAGGTGAATATGTTTTGGGTTCCCTTGTGGTCCGACTTCTTGTCAAGTATTGAACTTGGGACTTGTGAAACAAAAATGTCGCCTGAACTTCCACAAGATTCACAGCTGCATTTAAGTCGTAATTTTTTGAGGAATGTAAGAGGTACCATTAAAGAACTTATAGGTTATGTGTAATTACCTCAGATTCTTAAAGGTTTGGTGGGTTTTATTAACTTCTCACTAAAATCAACACGAGAGCTATTGGTGATGGACCTCGAAATTTTGAACCTCAGTCAAGTGAAGAGTTGGTGCCCCTCTCTCCTAACTTCCACTACACACCAGTGAGAGAATTTTGGACATCGACAGATTTAACAGGTATCAGCCCCGGCTACACATTGCTGGTATTCAGGGGCATCAAGGCTCAAACCTATGACTCGACGAAAACCGCCGGCAGTGAGTCCATGACCATGACCACTAGGCTACCTCGGCCCCACAATTCTTGAAGAAATTCTTTAGTAATACAGTTTATCTGAAATTATTTGAAAAAATAAAGCGCTTTAGTGTTTAGTTTTGATTGATAATTGTCTTCATTTCTAATTATAAATAAAATGTCTTGCATTTTTATGAAGTCATTTTAATTCAGATATTGTTTCAAATTATCATATAAATAATGGAACGAAATTATATTCAGTTGGAGTAACATAATAGTGTTCTATTGATAATGAATGTTAACACAAATGCACCGATTAGAATTTTTACATAAATAGTATACTTTTCTATCTTTTTAACATCGTAACTACTTTCTAATTTAATTTTTAAAAGTCGGGAGGATTTTTCAACTGAACAAATGAAGCAGAAAATTGGTTTTAGTTTTTATTAAAAATTACTTTAATAACATAGTTTTCTTTCCTCACTAGATAATATACTATGTTTTTAACAATGGTGGCAATTATCTCTTGATTCAAAGCATTTGAACGAATATATATATATATATATATATATATATATATATATATATATATATAATACTAAACTACTTTAAAAAGTTATTTCAGTTTTTTTATAAAGATCTATTAACAAGTTTTCTGAAAAAGCAAGGAAGTGTAAGACCTTTTCCAGCATAAGTGAAATAAAAGTAGCGAGTTTGAAATATATAATTAAGAAACGGATTCATTTTAAGAGCAGAAAGTTCATTCCCCAAAACACAAAAAAAAATTAAAAGATATTAGGCGGAAAATTGAAAAATTAAACAAGTGCTAATTATATTTCCAAGGAAAGGTAATAACTTTGATAATCCTACAAATTGCTTGAATCGAGGGAAATTGCTCAAAAGTTTCTCTCGCAAACAAATATATATTTTGTGATTTGAAAGTTCTGTTTTGGAATTATATATATTTGAAGGAAAAGTTGTTATTGATTTAATTTTTAATGAAAAGTTTGTTTCGTCATTTTTATTCAATATATCCAAGGATACAAAAAGTAATTATCAGTATCGCTTATATGAAAACAAAACTTTTATGAGAAGAAGCAGTTAAAGATATTCATTTTGAGTGTTTTAGACTGATGAAAACTAATTTCTGAATTGAAGTTTTATTTCTAAGAGTATAAGGAAAACAAATATGTGTACAAGTATGTTTTAGTTTCAATCTCTTACAAAACCCGGGATTAGAAATTTGTTTCTGAGGTTTAATCGCCATACAGATTCTTAAGTAATTAAAATTTAGTTTAAAATAAATAATTCTGCTTAAGCCACGTTTGTTATTACTTATAAAATTCATTCAAAAAAATGTTTGTAAAATTTTAATTCTCTGATAAAGAATGAACTGGTGAACAAAAATGTTGTAAAAGTATTCTACTTCAAAAATCATGATCGAATGTGCTAAGAAAAGAAAATTTCTATTTCCACATTTGTTGATGCAGCACAAAATTGATTTAATCCACTTAGAGAACAAACAGAAACGTTAGAGATACAAACTGAAAAATTAAATGTTTTCCTTATCATTTTCCTTACAATCTACCCAGTTTAACCCTCTATGTGTCCGTGTAACTTTCAGGTCACATACTAATACATTGACAATTTATAAAATATATTTAATTTTCACAAGATGGCGTAAGCGTCTTATAGTATATTGTCTTGGATTTAACCAATAATAATATTGATGACGTTTGGAAGCACTATCAACCCAAAATATTAAAGCAAATTTCTTGTAAGTTGTCTGCAGATTCGAGCCTTCGTTCGCATTAGAGTTATTTTTTTTTCTTTTTTTTTTTTGCTCCGCAGGAAAAATGAAATGTATAACAATAGAGCAACGAATTGTTGTGAAATTTCACATGAAACTGGAAACAATCGCTACTGAAACTTATAATTTATTAAAAAAAAGTGTATGGTAATGAATCTTTATTTCGTACATGTATTTTTGAGTGATTTAAGCTTTTCAAAATGGCCGAGAAGACGTTGCAGATGATTCTCGCCCATGTCGCCCTTCCACTTCAAAAACGGATGACGATTAAACCTGGTTCAATCTGACCGTCCATTAAGTATTCGTGCAACTGCTGAGACTGCAGAAATTAAAAATGAATTCGTACGGCAAATGTTTCCACTAAGACAATGAGCCGGCTCATTCCCTATTTTCTGTCAAGCGGTTTCTAACCAAGTACAACATCCCAGTGTTAGACCATCCACCTTACTCGCCGGATCTTCCATCATGAGACTTCTACCTGTTTCCTAAAGAGAAATCTGTATTAAAAGGAACAAGATATGAGTCAGTTGAAGCTTTAAAGAGATAGCGACACGCGTCCTGAAGGAGCCGACAAAAGAAGACTTCCAGTACTGTTTCAAACAATGGAAGATTCGCATGGAGCGTTGTAGGAATAAGGATGGAGTGTATATTGAAGGTAATATTAAATAAATATGTATGACATCAAATTAAAAAATTTTACAGCGTCTGTCTCGTTATTAAATAACCACACCTTGTAAAACATATTAGTGATAATAGATCTTAAGAGTCTTTATTAGATTCTAAGTGCGATGAAGATCATCCAGTAGTATTTACTTAACGACACTTAAATATTATTGACAGTAACGATGAATTTAGTAAGGAATCATCATCTGCTGAGGAAAATTCATAACCACTAAAAATTGCTTGGCAATCAATATCCCTGAGAAATAACAGCTTTCATCGTCCATGGAAAGAAGATTACCCTAAAACCCCGAAGAACTCTTCTCTCCTGCAACCGAATTTCAAAAACTATTTGGGACTTCTACGAGCAGAGAAGTGCAAATATTGTAAGCCGCGGTTACTTCAAAGTTACTAAGCACATTCATTATAATAAAATTGTTTAAATTGACTAACTTTTTGTTATTTCCGTTATTTTCCATTGCATAAGTTTTTTTTTTATGTTTAAGGAAAAATTCTACCAGTGGAAGATTAAGAAATGTATGTTCTAATGCAGTAGATAAGCTATGATTAAATACAAGGGGAAAGATCTAAGAAAACTTGTTATAAGGGATGGTCTTAAGGGTCTTAACTTAATCTTTCCCTATTTTATTAAAGCATTTCTTTGCAATGGTTTTATTTAATATTTTAGTCATGTTTAGAATCTCCATACGTATTTGTTTAATGTATAATATTTTTGTAAAAAATTATTGTGATTCAGAAAATATATGAAAACCCTATTTTATTTCAAGATTATTAAAGTTTTAATTAGAAAGGGAGTTATAAGTTCAGATTAAATAAGTTTAATACAATGTTTGTGAAGTTGAATTATTAACGTTGCACTTAGAAAAGTGAGAGGTGATTTGGGATTGGACTTAGAAATTATCATTCACAATCAAGTATCGAGGAAGATACTTGAGGTGGTAATCCATTTTCCAAACTGCCACACCGTTTCAACGGGAGGATATGGATTTCCGATAGATTAAATGTCATCAGCCACATTTCATGACAGGGTTTTAATAAAATCAAGACTCAAATCCACAATGCAATGGGAAAAAAGCTGACTATTATCTCTCAACTATGACCACTCGACTACCGCGAGGGTAGAATTTCTGTTAGAATACATTTGGAAAAAAATTTATTTTAATATAAATTTTTAAATTATTTTTATTTCTACATGAACATTTTTAACTCGGTATCAAAGTGTCAAAGAAAGTTTATTAGAACAGCAAAATGAAAATAAATAAAAAGCAAAAATTCATAAAAGTTTGACTCTGTAGAAAATATATTACAGAATATCAGTTTTAAAATTGGCCAATTTAATTCATCCATCTTATATCACATTCTCTCCCAAACACTGACTCTGAGTTTGAAATCCAAGCTACAGATACTGAATACTATCCGATTCCGATATTAATATAATCCAATATTCTAATGTTATCTGATTTCGTCTCAGAAATTAGTAGCTTATCTACAAACCTGTTCACATCTTTAAAATCACTGATGCCAAAGGCTAACAAACGTTATCAATTCGTTATCTGTTTATGCAGATCGTACATTTCGAGTTTCCAACAACTTTCCATTTGCAGACTACAAAGATGGAAATCAGATTTATTATAATCATCTGTTATTAAATTACATACATAATCATAATACAATAAATAAGGCATACAATCGAGAAAAGATGAAAAAAATATAAATAAAAATTATGTGATGTGAAGAAAGATAATTCTGTTATGAATTACTATGGAAATGGAATAAAATGAATTAAACATAATTGCTACAAAGATTGTGCACTTAAAATATTTGAATTTCAAGTAAAAATATACTTAGTTATAAAAAATGTATCCAGATCTAAATATAGATTCAAATATAGAAAAAGACTTTTCCCCGAATTTTTTATGAACGCACGTGGTAAAGGGACGACAAAATCTAATTTTAATCAATATCTTGCCTCATTTAATCAAAATCTTACCTAATTCAGTAAAAAATTAAAATATCATACCTCAGAAATACATAATGCCGTATATCTATATGTAGACATGTTCAGGCCCGAGGCTCAAAATTGAGAGATCCGTCTCTAAAGCTTTGGAGTGTTTTTTAAGTGCGTCATTAAGAAATAATCAATTCATAGTAGCCTAGAGTATTTAATGCCTTGATTCCTTTTTCTCCACGGTTAGAAAACAAGTATTTTAAAGTATAAAAATCTAGCCTTATTTATTTAGTCGTTAAGCTCACTATAATATTGTTTCTTAACTCATTTGTTTCAAAATGTAATAACTTATACGAAATTGATAAGTAATATAAGCTATTTTAATTCTTTCAGTGCAACTGACTGGTCCTCGATTTAAGGGTTTCTTGATTGCTGCAATGGATCCGGATACTCATGAAAGAATAGGCGAATGGTACAAAGTAAAAGGCACAAGTACTTTACCGTGTTCGGCCATAAGTCACGCTGACCCATTACCAAAGAAAAGAGTTATTCTTCTTTGGAAACCGCCAAAAGACAGACCAAAAGGAGAAGTAATTTTTGTGTAAGTCTTACTTAAAATATTTGCAATTATATCTTACACTTAATATACTGCTGTCGATCCAAAATGCAACACCAAAAATGACAAGAGATGTTAAAGCAAACATTTTTAGAGGATAACACACACAATACAAAGGTGAAATGATTGAAAATACGTCTATCTGCAAAATGAGGAAGATGATGAAATCCCTACTGAGTATTAACGCCATGGCTGGCACTAACAGCTGCTGCGCACCTCGGCAATGAAAGAGGTTTTGGTTTCTTGTTGGGGTATAGCATTCCGTGCTACCTTCTCACATCGCCAGAGATCATATGCAGTTGCATCAGGTAGTATACTAGTATGTCGGGCCACTCGTTCTCCAATCATTGACTAGACGTATTTGATATGCGATAGATCGGGAGAACAGGCAGGCCAAAACAGCAATGCAATCAGTTGGTCGAACAAGAAATCTTGAACATTGTGTACCGCGTGTAGTCAATGCATTGTCGTAATCGAAGAGAGCAGTAGGCAAGCTCTAAAGATAAGGAAGAACAAACGGCACCAAATCCTCAGAGATATATCCCTTGCTGGTTTATGGCAACGTGTATTAGGGGGAGCGGAAATCCAATACCACATACCCCAAACTATAATACCTGGGGCAGGACCGATATAGCGATGCATAAGTCAAAAGTTAAGCTATCACTCCCCCACAGTGTCTCCACAATATAATCCAACATTGTAGTGTTGCAAGCAAAAGCAGAATTTGTCTGTAAAGATAATATCAAGCCATTCGATTGTCCATATCTGCTTTTCAGTGCATCGTTACTAACGTAGATGCCTGTTGTTTTTATACAATGGCAATAGCAGCACTGGACGCTTTGCGCACATTCCACCATGTTGCAAGCGATGTAGAATAGTACGTGTGACACTGATTGTTGTGCAAAGACCGTATTTGTTGAGATATGATTCATGATGTGACAGAGCGATTCATCTCTGTCATGCCCTCAATTTGCATGTCATCACGTGAAGTGGTTCGACGCTTATGTAATCGGTGCCGTCGATCGGACGTTCCCTCCTGCATCCGTCGATTACATAATCACATCTCTGTTGCTAATATGATCCCCGATTTCTTTGAAAGATAATTCGCATCCTCAATAAGACACAATTCCTTCTCGGTCGAGCTCAAAAGGAAGCTCAAAGGAAGCTCCATTCTTCTTCAGGGTATACTGAAGCTGCTTACTCAGAACGGCTGCACGAAAAGAACTTTTAGTACTTTAAATGATATTATATTCTCCCTTTATATAGTTATTGTTGGTGGCGCTATAGATGCCCGTGATGTGCGTATGCGCTGAAATGCTAATCATTTGTACATTCCATCGTAGTTAGTATATACACAGGTAAAAATTTCATGGTTTGAATACTTCCTTAATGGTGTTGCATTTTGAGTTGTCAGTAATGTATTTTCTACTAAAAATACCTAGAATGTAATTGGTTTTATTGCTTTTTATATTTAGGAGTTAAAATACTTAAGGGAGAATAAAATATAATATGTAGCTAAAAATATTCTAAACGTAACATACTCGTAAAAGAAACTCGAATTTGATTTATGTAGCGATGTTTTAAGTTTCATTAAAGAGATAAGAATTATCAGCTTTAATGCATCACAAAATTCTTAGAAATAATTGAATTGAATAGAGTTCGCAAAATTCTTTTTTAAATCTTTCAAAAAATATTCAAAATATTTATTTAATCGATCCAAATTTTTGAAATAAAAGTGTTCGTTCTGATGCTGAGGGGTTCTAAATATATTTATTTATTATTATTGATCTTTTACAAACTAATTGAATTCACACTTTAATGAATTTAGGTAGAACCAAGATATTTCTCAGAAAATAAAAATGCGTCGTATTTTCCAAGAATAACATTTTTTTTCTGCTTCAAATTCAGAATCTTTCTCCGAATTAGACAGTTTTTGGAATAACATTTTACACTTCTTTTATAAATAATAAAATTAATTCTAAAGTTTCTTCCTCCTCTCTGAATAGTTACACGTTTTTAAATTAAAATGGATGTCCAGTGTTAAAACTTGCATTCAATTTTATAGTAAAATAGCTCTAATAATAATCGTCGTTAAAAACTTATACCATGCTCAAAAAAAAATTTTTTTTTTTTTGTCTGTGAAAAATGCACATTTTTTTTTATTAAAAAGAGATTTTGAAAGTAAAATAAGAAATAAAGCAGAAAATAATAAATGCTTATTGTTAACATCTTTAATGGTCCTTACTCCCCAACATACTTTATAAACAAAAATTTATATATATAAGAAATTTTTAATATCAAAAAGTTTTTATTTAATAGCTAAGCCTACTAACTTTATTTATAAAGATTATTTATTAAATTATCAATTCTGAAAGTATACTGAAAGTTTACTTTCATAAAATAATTTATAAATTTATAAATATTTCCAGAGCAACAGTTCTTGAGCATTATGGAGAATACTATTCTGGAATTGTTGCAGGGATACCTCCATCACAAGAGGAAGAAGAAGAAGATGATTCATATGATTGAAAAATATTTAATTGTATATATTTATTTTTTTTCTTTGTGTGTGATCGTGTTCCAGTAAAGAATTATGTATTTGTACAGATCATTATGTTTATTCATAAATAAATTCTACTCTTTTACTGGTTTTGTATGCAATTCTCATTTGTGATACTCATTATAAAACTTTCAATTTTAAATATTATATTACAAGATCTGTGATTTTATTCATGTGAATTCCATTTTATTCATCATGCAACGGCTTTTTATGGCAATTTTAATTGAAATATCTCTTTGCTTTTGATGTGCTATGAGCAGTTACTATTTATTGAAATGGATGTCAATGATATACTGAGATTATTCAAAATTTATTTATTTAATGGCCAGTGACATATCATTAGAATAGATGCTTCTAGAGTATCGATCGTACAAAAATATCAAAATAAATTTTAGCTGTATTTAAAATATATTATGAAAGACCGTATATACATATTCATTTTCAGTTTATATCTAACAATTGCCATGTTTATATATATATATATATATATATATATATATATATATATATATATATGGCCATTACTTTTTGATGTTTAATTTTCATTTTGTACCCTACCCTACCTATTATTTTTTTCTTTTATTCTAAGAAACAATTAAAGCTTCACTTGTTTAAATCATGGGTGGAAACATAGCTCTTCATCGCAGTAGAAGGGAGAAATTATTGGTCCAGGCAGCGACTTTATTAGTTCATGTCGCATTTCACCTTCCACAGGTTTCTAGTCTTCAGTCTCTCTAGTCGCAGTCCGAGTCAAGTACAGGTGTAAACATGGCTTCTAATTGAGAAGTGATGCTCGAAAAATTTATTTAATAGTAGTGAGTGTCACTAAATTGCTGGAAGCAAGCTTTCATCTAACCTCTAAGTATTACTGGTATTATTTTACATTTTACTAGAAGTTAAATTGTCCCTAATTGAAAGTGTCAGCTTGGAAGAATGCGAATGCCTCATTTTGTTGCCTCAATAATCAATAATTCTCATAAGAGCGACATTAAATTGAGCAGAAAAAAATATGAAGATGCACTCTTTTTGGAGCAATCATCAAAAAATATCTCGACATACGTCAGATACTCAAAAACAAAATGAAGGAAGTTTTTATCAGATTTAAGTAATTTATTTGCCTTTTCTCCACTAATACTTTGGAAATAACATAAATTGAAAAAGCAAAGTGATTATCTTGTGATAGTCGGCTTAAAGTGAACAAAGAGTGAAGAAAAAACATTATTGAGAGTTGGAAACATGAAAAAAAAACAGGCTGAAGCTTGGAGATTGCTGGCTAATTGCATGGATTCGTTAGAAGAATCGTGAGGTTTCGAAGATATTTTTTTGATCAACCTGGTTCTTAGTTGAACATTATTCGGTCTTTTCTTGAGGAAAATGTAAACACACAGATAGGATTAAAGATGAAAAGGTTGAAACTCGTAAAAAAAGTAAGAGAACTTGTTTTTAGCTCCTAAATTAATGGGTGTACATGATCCGTGCCTCATTAGTCAGCGAAATGCCTACTTTATTCTTGAAGCTACTGATGAGTCTTTAAGTTACAACATAGATGAACTGGCAATTAGAAATACAGTCCGAAGATGATCAGAAATATATCGTGAGACGAAGACTACTAAGATTAAAGAATTATTTAAATTAAATAAACCATGTTTCCTACCCGTTTATTGGGTAGATAAATTACTCCCTACCTTAAGTGTGAGAGATTTAAAATAGTGGAAGGGGCTACATATCATTGTTATGTATAAAGATCAAGTAAAATTGCTGAGCGTGCTTAAGCTAGAAAATTCTTCAAAGAAGAAACAAGCTATGACTCTCTGGAACGTTCTAAAATAATTGGGAATTGGAAGAAAAGGCTTAAATTCACTTTTCCGATACAATCAGTTCTAATACTGGTCGTTTCAATGGTGCAATTACATTTCTAAAGTAGTATGCAGATCGAGAAATATCATATTTTACATGTCATTACCACATGTTCGAATTAGTGTTATGAAGTGTTTTCAAATATGAGAATAATCTCAAGTGACTAATTTACATATTGTTTTCTTTAAAAATTCAGAAACGAATGGAATAATTTGAGAAAAGAAAAGGATCTTGACAGTTATAAATACATGAATGAAATATATAGAGGGAATGAAATACTGAGTAATAAGAATTATCTTTTTAATACACTGAAAAATGAAGGATTGAAACACTGATATCGGGAGCTCGTTGAATTATGTGTTGTTTCTATTCGACGGAACTCGGGCTCCACTATCAACAAACCTCCAGGGATTTTATATCATTCTCAATGGAAGGCAAAGGTAATTTGCTCTTTTAAAATGTTTTTATTTAGATAGCATTTAGCTAGAGCTATAAAAGTATTCAAAGTAGAATGGTTTAAAGAACATTTGTATGCTTTTCGTATTAGTGTAATTTAAAGTATTGTTGGAGAGTTCAGGGCACTATTAAATGATTTAATGTATTATGGAAGATTTTCAAAGAAATATGAAAACATAAATAAGAACATTTCACATATTTCTCTGAAGAAATTTTGGAACCACTTATGGTATTAAAATGAAGAGTCAAGTATTTTAACAATTTTTGATCTCTTATTAGACAGTTAATATTTATCATTTATCAAAATTTCCAACAAGGTTTTCTAATGAATATTAAAAAATTAAATCATTCAAAATTAGATATCATATCAAATAATTAATTCGCTAATACTGTTATTGTTGTTGTTTCAGAAACGACAACAGAAAACTTCATTTCTCAGAAAAGCTTAAATTTTTAAAAGAAATCGAATTTTGGCCATATATTTCTGAATCTTAGTCCAAATCTTTGGCAAAAGGACTATTCATATTTAAAAGCTCAAGAAACTCACATTTTGGAATCTCAGTATTGTTAATTATACAACCTAAAGGGGAATGAAATTGCTGCAAGAAATTATGGGTTCTTAACTTTGAATGAAAAGCAGAATCAATTTCTTCTCCAATCTGTTGATGACCCTAGAAATCAATACTCAAACTGCAAGAGGACTGCTCTTCACAGAAAATTTACTTAAATATATTATTAAAAGGGAATTTGTTGTGTTTAATAGGCCCTATATTAAAGATGTTATTTAATATTTTCATATCAAAATAATACAATTTCTTAATATGAGTGATAAATATACATTTTTCTAATGCTCTTGCATCTTTATTCAATAAAACTCGATGAGGCACAAATTAACCTTTATATAATATAATAATTGAAATATATTTAAAAATTATGTAAAAAATACTAACTAAATAGAATTCCTTAAAATTATAAAAACTATACGCATGTAAAATATACACATTAACTTTATAGGTGAATTGTAGAAAAAAAATTTTCACTTCCTCTTACTTTGGCAGACATAGATTCAATTTGAGGAACGTTAATTTAGATTCAGTCGACTGTCACAAATGCATTAATATTTATTTATATATTTATTGATTTTTGAAAGACCTTATTTCTTAAATTTGTATTGCTTACTAAGTTTTAAAATACAGATTTCTTCAGATACAACTGAATTGCCGTTTAAAGAAAAATTTTAAAGAAGAGTGGAATCAATGACTACCTAAAAGTGGTAGGACTTTCTGGAAATTCATTCGGTGCAAAAACTTTTATTTTTCTATTCTTAAAGTAAATAATACTATGTAACTTCTTTTAATTTCCTTTATGATATGCAAATGCAATAATCATTAGGAATCAGCAAACTTGCTGTAGAAGACTTCTGTAATATTGTAACATAATGCAGAATCTTTGTATAAAAAATTTATGTAACATCAAAAAATCATTTAAGCTATTTTCTTGATTCAATTATTTAATGATCTCTTGAAAAAATTAGCTGATAATATCTATTCCTAAGCTCTTACAAAAAAAATTACTATTTATAGCATTTTTTGGTAGGGAAGTTAGGTATAAAAAATTTAAAAAATAAAAACTTCTAAAAAGTTGCTCGCTCACTTTCTGTGAACTGAAAGATGTCATTCTGAGCTGCAGTAGGAACTTTTATAGCCTAAAAAAATAGATAGACCAATTTCATTGAAGAGAGGAAAGTCCAAATACTTTCATGGTGTATTCTACCTTTTATTCGATAAAATGGAAGAAAAGTGTGGGAGAAATGGCAATTTTCATAAAAATTCCTTCGTAACTTTCCCTCCCCTTAGGCCTATTTTTATGATCCATTTAAAAGAACAAAATGGTACAAAAAATAATAAAAAAAATGCTTGACAAACGACTTGCCTCGTGTATATTTGACAGCTTCATCTCTGTTTACGAACTAACTTAAGATATGGAAACTCGCTTAGTAAAAGGACGCCTTCAGAACTTTGTTTATTTATTTATTTTTCTTTTGTAAACATTTTCAGTTATATGGAAACTTCGATGGCTTAGAAGCTACGTTTTAAGAAGTGGATAGGAAACTTTATAGATCTTGATGCTTGAAAGCCAGCTGAACTGAATTTTTTTTTCTTTATGCTACAATAAAAAAATACCAGATGTGCACTAAAAGTTTATAAGGTGCCTTTAAACTTATATATCAAGTATTGTCTCTTAAATTTGAAAGTAGGAATTTTTAATTCCGTAACATACTATTTTAAAATAGGATTTTATGAAATTTAACTAATCTTGTGATTATAATTCCTATTTTTAATTTTTGTTAGTTTTAATAATTTGTGTATTTTGGTAAAATGCACCGAAATTTATATAAAATAAATTTCACTTAAATTGTTCATTAAATGCGTTTGAATATACATCTTTATAGCAAATATATATTTTCGTGTAATATAAGTACAGAGTATGAAAGGAATGATGCGCGTTAAATTATAAATTCTACATGGTATATCATTAGGAGACATGTATTCATATGAAACTATTTTGTAATGATATATATTACATGAGGCAGGCATTTGTGCATAAATATTTTATTAAGATAAGTATTACATTTATCATTATAGAAGTGTATTATAAAGACTTCATTTTAAATAAGAGTTATATATTGAGAATTTTTAAATGAATGAAATTAATTTAGTACGCTTTTAACCAGTTTGAATTGTTAAAAATATAATTTAAATTTAGATGTCCTAGTAAATTTTACATATATCTAAAGAATCAGCAGCCAAATGCATGAAGTTCACTCTACAGAAAGTATAGAAACTGAAACATAAAATGCACAACAAAATCTTTAATAAAAATGGGATGTACTTACATAAAATAAATCATAACATAAAATAAACTGCATGAATAACTTACTAGCCACATTAGCACTTGCACAATGTACAAAAAGGTTTCAAAAAGTTCATTATCAATTTATACAGCTTCCCCGCTGGAAGGTTCACTGGTTGATTGCAAAGTTGGTTCGTTGTTCCAAAAATATTAGCAATAAAATGTTCGAAAAATGTTTAGGCATGAAAAAGTACTGATCATGTGTATTCAGTACTGCATAAAGATATATGATGAAATAAATGAAAAACTTTATGAGATTATATATTTACTGAACAATTTAATCATAGAGAGAAATAATCTCTTAGCATTTCGCACAGTTTGTAACATTCTAAATAAATCTATGTTGGTTCATTTTTATGAAAAAATGTGTACCTGTGAAAAACAATTTTTGTACCCTAGAATTCGTAATATGTTCAAAGAAAATATAACCCTTCAAAGTCTTTATGCAAACTTTTTTCAAGTACATTTGTTAAAATTATCTCTTTTTTCTTTCTTTTTCTTAGAATGTTTAATATTTTTATTTCTTGTACAAATTTTGACGCCCATGTAAAGTAAGATACATTAACAAAAACAAAATATTTTATATAAAAAAAATGAATTTATCATTATTTTTATAAGATCAGGAGAGAATTAAAAAATGCGTTTATCAAAAATTATTGTTTTTTATAAAGAAGATTATCTTTCCTTTATTTTTTTATGCAAAAATACGTAGTTAGTTTATCATTATGAAATAAATAGCTTTTAATTACAAAATATTTGAAAGAAGGCATAAGTTTTTAAAACTCATTTTTTCGTTATTAACAAATTAAAATTTTGCAGCATCCTAACATATGATAAATAAGATATATGGCAATGGGTTAATCTTATCTGTGGTTTCGGTTTTACGAATTTAAGTAATTAACATTGTTATTGGCATAGGATCTAAGAACTGGTTCTTAGTTCTTAAAATTCGCGTTTTTATCCTTATTTAAAACGTTTCATATTTCTTTGATGTTCCCATATTTTTCACATGCCTCATCTTTTTTAACTTTCAATGACATTGAGAGAGAGTCTCAAGGGGACATCTTAAATTGGGTAATTTATACAAGAAATAGCATACAAGGTTATGTGAACAATTAAATATTTTGACACGTTAACAGATTAAATTCCAAATTCTTCATTTAAAAATCTTATTATCTGTTACCGAACATCAAATACTTACAGCAGTTTTTCAACAATAACTAAAAAAAATGTTTTACTGTGATTTGTTTTACAGATAAGATTCAATTCCATTTTTATATCCAGTTATTACAGTAAATATTATATAATTGTATATGAAGATAGCTCGTTATCAGAAACGTCTATAATTGAAGGTATTACGAATGTCTGCACTGCAATAGTATAGCAATTTGAACTTTTAAATGACGCTATTATTTTATCTTCCCTGCATAAATTTTCATAGTATATCCCACGATTAAGAAATAAATATCAGTATGCTGAAAATAGAGACTAGAAATATTTCTTTTCATTTGGCTTGGCTAAAAGTTTAGTAATTTGATCTTATACTTCTCTAAAATTAATATGAAAGAAAATCCTATACTAAAATTATTTATAGAAATCTAATTTTTATTCTTAACAATTATGGCGCATGACGGAGCAAATGCATTTTAATATTCAATAATACATATGAAAAGGGTAGCCCCAATTTGTAGCATCGATTTGAATAATCCCTTGAAAAGCAATATCAATGTACAGCACACCCTTTATGCCTGGACTGAAAATGTAAGGAGTTATCTATAGTTCTAGATACATTGTTTCAAAGTCATTTTTATCATATTTTTCTCCTTTATGCAGAACTGTAGATACTTTATTAGCTTTGTAAAAGTCGTGCATTACTTTTCATAAGGTATTAGCATCTGAAACAAATTAAATCATTGAATTTACGATGGTGGTTCAAAAAGTATTTGTTTTTCACAACATAAGGCATTGCTATAGAAAGCTGGTGTTATCATTGTTTGCTATCGTCTGTTAAGAAACACCAAACTATATCTGACAATAATTAATTTGTTGGATATGATTTTGCAGCCATTTGCTGTTAAGTCAAAATTTGATAGCTTCCCCATCGAGTTGTCATCTAGACCTATAAGACCTAGATATATCATTATACATCGGAAACCAAACAAACAACAAAACATTGGTTTTTTTCTGGTGAATCTACTCTAAATAAGGCGAAGATGGTCTCATAGACCAAGAAATTTATGGCGACGAATTTTGGGATACGAAGGGAGTTATATTAATTTAAAAGAAAAAACAGTGCATGCGTAAGAGAGTTACCCCATTCCCATTTCCTATTCCTAACACAGGTATTCTGATGCACGCCTCTAACATTCTAAAAACGATATGAAATGGTTGATTATATGCCCTTTAAGACACTTTCTGAAATAATGTAACTCATATCTTATACAATGGACTCACAAATCAACTCTGAATAATTCGTATTGTTCTCTCATGTTGAGAATCATTATCTCGCGTTCAGAATTTAGGATTCTTACAACTTATTGTTAGATCTGTCATCATTCTTAATTTCATTTATTATTGACAAAATGAAGCGCTGGGATGTTTCACCTTTGTATTCAGAAATATATGTATTTCTGATGTAAAAAAAATTGTTTAAAATGTTGGCTTGTGTAATAATTTTTAGTTATTTCTTTTGCATATAAATCAACTTATATGTGTAAAAGATAAAATGCAAGCAAAGAGTTAAGGTAACTGATATGCCTTCGAAAAGAAAAAATGAGATTATTCGAGCCAAATTATAATAATCCTCATTTTTTTAAACATTAAAGCAATAGAAGTTATATTTTTGCACTGAAATAATTGTATATATATGTATCTGTTTATGCCAAGAAAATCACAGTTATGAAACTAAATAATTATCTATGAGCAATAAATAATCAATCGCTGTATTGACATTTGTATAAGTCAAATACTTACCTTTATGTACACATCGCATAAAATCTATCAACGGCTTTTATAACTTTAAAAATTTCCAAAGGACCTATAAACATAGCATTCTATACACTGAACATATTTATATTTTCAAAAATTGAATTTAATATATTTTTTAAATATTCACTTAATGATTCGAATTTTCCTTATTATTTAAAAAAAATATTGTGTAATACTTACAATTTGCGAGTATTTAACAGAAAAAATGTCTTCACTGTGTATTGAAAATAACATCTTTTCATATAATGTGCAAATATAAGGCACTGTGGATAAAGCAGATTTGAGAGAAGTGTACAAGAATTCTCGAAAAACCACGCTTTGAGAAAAAAAAGCAAATAGATTTTTCTTTCTTTCTTTTGAGTACATTTGTTTACAGTTTTAAAATTTCATTTAAGAATGTTCTATTTATCAAAATCTCACGAAAAAGGCATCTATGGTATCAAAGAAGCACCCTCCATTTTTAAACAGAAATATTTTTTAAAAAATGTGAAATTTGAAGCATCTCAGATTTTCAATTACCTGAAAAGACTTATCATAAAAATAAATTGATTTCGAAACTTTATGTTTCGTTGAAAAACAATTTTCAATGCAAAGCAATTGAAACTTTAGAACCTTTTTTGATTAAGATTAAAAAATAAATAAAACCGATTTCTATTAATCTACAAAAAAATATTTTTCCGCAGAAATTTCATTAATTATAAAGAGCAGAATTTTTGAAGTCTTATTTCTCCAATGTGTAACATTAATCTTTTGATTCTATTTTCTCAAAAATCCATTTATAAAATTTCCAGATGTAGGATGTTTTTTTCTTAAAATAATTACAGTTATTACATTAATACTTTAAGAAATGCATTACTTATGAAACATCAAGTTTTAATGGAATAGAAAAATAGCAAACATACTACATTAAAAAAACTGTTTTTCTAAAATCATTATATAAAAAAGATGTTTTGATATAGTTCCATGAATAATCCTTTAATGGCATGAAAAGATCAGTTTCAATCAAAATAGCGCTAAATATAACATTTTAAGAAGATGGTACAGTAAACATACATTTTTAGAATAAATTACTGTCAAAGGAAATAAGAATATTAATTAAAAAATTAAAATGAGAAAATTAACTTCAATTCCATCACCAATTTTTATTCTTTTTCTTTAACAACCCCTTTGAAAAGATGTTATCGTTTTACTTTTAAAGGAACGTTATATTAATATTAAATACCTTTTAGCAAATTTAGATGTTATTAGAATACTTCAAACGAAATTTAGTTAAAAAATCTTCAATAAAAACCTTCATCACATATAAATATTTTCTCTCACCCACACTTGCTAACATTCATAACATGTTTACATCAGAATTGTAAAAAAAAAATCTTATTTCCCCGATCAAACGCAAAATACGAATCTTTATTAGTTGATGATACATTTTTCATTTCTACATATTTTAATGAAAAAGAGTTATCTTTGAAAAGCCTACAATTTCATTCATAGAATTATTGAAGTACTTCATTGCAGAATCAAGAGTTAATATTTAACTTTGAAACATTTTTAAGAGCAAAATCATATATATATACATACCCCTTACTCCCTCTTGGTTGTTCCATAAATCACTAAGAAAACTTTATAGAAAAAATGAGGCGTAATAAACATATTTTAAAATCTGATATATTTTTTTAATCCTTCAAAAGTTATAAGTTCAAAAATATAACAAATTCTGCATAGTGTATGCATCTATTGACGATCGTTTTTTGATTCCTTTATTTCAATAAATGAATAAAATATATTGAAAAAAAATTAGCTTCAGATTCTTTTTCTGTTCACATTCATACGTTCAAAAAATAAATTAGTTTTATTAATAGATTAATATATTAATTTCAAATTTTTAATACTTTGAATTTAAAAGATGGCTTGTGATAATTTGAAAGACGTGTTTTTAAATTAATAAACAAAATTGAAAACAGCGTTATATGTCACATTACGAAAAATGAAAAAAAAATTACCATAAATTTAAAGATTTAGATTCCTCAATTCAGATATTAATTAGTCATTAAATATTATTTATGTGTGGGTGGGTGGGTGTTAAGTTAACAGCATGAAAAATATCTATTTACAGTATGAAGGGGCCAAGGAACAAGACACATATACATCAGGAGAGTTTTCTCAATATTGCAAATTATACTTTTAACTATCAAAAGTATTTTAGAAAGAAAAATCAAAAGTAATTTGATACAAAAATAACTTAGAAAATAAAAGTGTATAAATATTTCTTTAAAATAACAAGTTACATATACAGATATAAAGGTAAAGTGGTTATAGAACTGATAAAAAAAATTGCCACATTTAACAGTGCAAGATGTGTTGATGATGGTACAAATTGATTGTAATTCTGTAATCATCATTCGATAGAAGTTACAAACTAATGCAGGATAAGAAAAAAAAATTTAATTACATTTCGTCCCTATGTGTAAGCCATTCTTAAAATTGATGAAATATTAAGTCATCAGAAATAACTTCCAATACTGTTGAAATAGACAAAAAGATCCACAGCTATTGTTACAATCAAAATTCCTCTGAAATAATAAAAAAATAATAAAGAGAACTTAATAAAAATATTTTCATTTGATTTTTATGTTCTCAATGCGATTCTCACATATTTCTGCATAAAACATAAATGGACGATAATTGTTTATATTCTTATCAAACTGATTAGGGGTTTTAAAATTCCACTTCTTACTTTTAAAAATACCTATAGAAAGTAAAATTATTTTTCAACCTCCCAAATTGCAGGAAAAAAAATTTCATTTATCTTTTCTCTCTTTTTTGCCTTATTTAAAGTAAGTTAACTTAGTAGTAAAGGAGAATTGATGAGATGCAAAATACACAAATAATTTTACACACTCGTATATACTCATTTATTTACTTTATATTTCAGGAAATGCTTGAGATTTTATGTTTTTGAATAAACATACAAAATGACAATAAAACAGTACTCTTATCAGATCACGTGGTATGACATGTGGGTTATTTACACAGGTGCAATTCAGAGGCAGATGTCGAAAAATTCTCATCTGTGTTGACGCTATGCATTGTGAAAGAAACGATTAGTCGGTTGTCTCAAACATGAGCTACATGAATATAGAAGCATGAAGATTTGTTCTTAATACAGGTAAGATAACGCCTCTGTTAAAATTCCTTCATGGATCCATAATTATGGGAATCGATATTTCTTACAGATTCACAATACTTTTGAAAATAAGTGTTAGAATAGTTACAAATATATTTTCATAAGTGAAATAATTGATATTTGGTAGGAAAGAGTAATTTTTCTATCGCCATACATTCTGTTGACATATTACTTAAATTTTATTATAAATGTGATATGTATAATTCTAACTACACAAAGAACCGGTATTTCTTTAAAATTCTGATTAACTGTATCAAATGTAACGCAAAATAACATTGTATATCTAAATAAGACTTTCTTGTCAATTGTTTGTTTTTCTAAAAAGAATTAAATCATTTCAGCAGGATAAATAACTAGAAAGTAATTTCGTTTTTCTAAGTCTTGGTTCAATAACATGGGGATTTAAAGGACTCTTTTTTAATTAACTAGTTTTTGAAATTTGAAGATTCTGTCTTAATTTTTTCAATTCTTTTGTTTTCACATCATTTCTAATTGTAAAATAATCTCGGATATCATTGAGAAGAATAAATATTTTAAAGAAATGTTAACCTGGACATGATATTAATAACACATTTAGGTTTATTATATTTTTTTTGTTTGAATATTAACTTTTAAATAAATTTTTATACAGCAATAAACATTCTAACAATAAAAATTATCAAAATGTTTTGTCAAGTAATTTATCTTTTAATGTGTATAATATATTAGTAAACAAATCTTTGAAACGATTTTAATATCCTTTTATATTAAAATTCTGTTTTGTTTTCATTTTGTTGATCAAAAACTTTTTTTTGAATAAAACTTAAAGTTACTGTTATAGAATTATAAAAAAATTATCGTAGGAATTATTGACTCGTTGAAAAATTAAGCAACTATTTATGTACAAATTGGAATTAATAAATTAAACTTCTAAGAATTGTTATTAATATATCGTGCAATAGTAAGTACTATCACTGCGAGATTTTTTTTTCCTTTCATTGTCACAAATAATTGTGTTAAGCTTTGTAAAAAATGCGAAAATTTAATACTTGTTTCTTCGAAAGTTGCATTTTGGCAAGTAATTCTTTCTTGTCAATTTAAAAATCCATTTGATTTCTGAAGTTAATGAAAAGTTAAACAGAGCTTTAAAGAAAGTATTTAACTTCTTATATGATATTTCGAGTTTTTACAAATACATATTAAATACTTAAATTTTATGAAATAATGTTGTAAATATATCCTTAACACTATTTTAAGCATCTGAATTTTTCTCTGTCTAACACTAGCTGTGAAAAATCAATAATACACGAAGCACTAATTAATCTTAAAATAATTTGATTTAGTATAATAGTTTAAATAATACAAATGCAGATAATGAATACCAGTTTTTGAATAAATTCTTGATTATCATTGTAGAATAATTAACCTTGTAAACTTGTGTATATTTATCTTCTTTTGTACATATTATAATTTTCAAAAACCGTTCTCATTACCTAAACTGATAAACCTGGTAATTAAAATTTGTTGTAAAATACAACTGCGCAAAAATCACAAGAAAAGCAGACAAAAAATACTTTAAAAATAAAAATTATTTCACTATCTTTTTATCTTACTATTTATTAATATCGTTCTTATCTCTGTATACTTGATACTTATAAAGCTTTTATTAGACACTGAAACTAGAAATTATATATTTTCATGCATATTTTTGTTTATATATAGTTGAGTTCCATGTTTATTTTTAAAGTCATCTTTCCCTTATAATTTTGTTTTATCATTAATTAAAATGTTAGCATCAAAAATAATTCGGAGAGTTTCTTATTGTAATTTTATTAACTTATATATATAGTAACTAAGAGATTTATTGAATTATAAGTACATCTATTTCATTCAACTTATTAGAATCATCATTTGCTATTACGTTACCCAATATTGATATATTTTTGTAAATTTGTGTTAAAACTGTATGCCCTTATATGATTTTCGTTACTCGTATGTAGGTGTACTTATTTTCCAAAGTATCAGTTGGGAAGATCTTGAGTTTGAAAAAAAAATCTGGGTGCAAATAGATTTTTGGGTCAAATAGTATTGAGATGCTCGTACTTCTACAAAAGAGGTTTAATATACACTGATCAAACATTATTTAATTATTTTTAGACTTCAAAGAGAATCAACGATTTAGAATGAATCAGTTGTAACAGGTTGATATCTTTTTCATTTCTTAAATTTTTATATAGATGCATCTTTGAAAAATTAGAACAGATCTTAGGAACAAATAGAAAATCAACGCGAACGACATATGAGACTGGCAATTATAAATGATTTTTTCCTTCATGTTAGGAACTGATATTGTGGTTTGATGGAGATCTCTTTGTAAAAGTTCGCCTCGGAAAATTTTTGATTAAATTTGCTACATGTAAATTGATCGCCCTTTTTTGCTCTTCCAATCTTTCCATTTTAGCAACAGTTATTGAATTTTGTAAAGATAACAAAACAAAGCAAAAACAAAATGCAAAGAAGGCATTTTAAAAAGAAGAAAAAGATAAAACTTCTTTTAAAACAGAAGTAAAACTAAATCAAAACGTGCCTTTTCGCTTAAACATGAATGGAAATATTTTCTTAAGAAATGGAAATATTGGAAATGATTTTTTTTAAGAGTAAAAGAAATTTGCATTTGACAAAAAGACTTAGGTAACTTAATGTTTAGCATTCTTATAAAAATAATAATGTATATAAATGTTCTTAAAAGGACTATTTAAATGTTTGAAATAAGAAATGCCAACAAGTTTAGTAATTACTGATTAAGAATAACGCAAATAAATTTTTAGTTCCCAGCCGAAAAATTTTCTGCCATGCATGATGAAAGATAAAACTGAATAACTGATAGGTCTGTTTCAAGACTATTACTATCAAACACACAATCACATATTCTCTTGCTTTATATTACTTATAAAATTACTTATTCTACAATGGCATCAGCAGTTACTATAAAACAAATAAAGACTACCTCATATGCAAAAAAACTGAAGATTACTGGGAAATGTAGATAAGCAGAAACGGCATCAATCTTAATCACGAAGCTAACCTATTGCTTCATTTTTATGTTTAGTAAAAAAATTGATAAAAAATTCATAATGATTTTAATTAACTGAGTCATTGAGACTATAGTTAAAAATATGAAGTACAAACACTAAAAATACTGGAAGATAGTACTTAAAAATGAAAATATGAAGCTGAAAGTACACTGGCGTTCAAAACATAAGCATAGTTGGTAATTGTGTAAATACTGAAGGAAATCTAAGTCAGAATGGCCGTAAACGTGTTATAAGAATGTAATGCGATCATAAAATAAAAAACAATACGAAATAATGATAATAATCATTTTTATTATCCAGTTCGAAGGAAAACTAAGCATAAAAGGAGTTCACGTCATCGTAAAAAACGAATGAAATAAAAAAAAAAAAAGTAATATTGTAGTTTAATAAGGTGTGTGGTCCTCTCTGACATCCAGGCACGCTGCACAATGATTTCTCATACTTTCTATGACATTATGGCGGATCTGTGGGCTCAAAGAGTTCCATGCGTTACAAAGAGCTCTTTTCAGTTTGGGTATGAAACTTGGGGGATGTCGAAGGGCTGTAATTTGTATTCTAATCATCTCTATAGGATTCAGATCAGGTGAGTTAGGAGGCGATGGCATGCGTTGGATATTATACGTTTCAAAAATGTTGTCGATCAAGATCACACAGTGACAAAGCGCGTTATTATCCCTATATATGAAACCCGATAGCGCCTTGAAACAGGAGACATAAGGCTCAAGAACTGTTTCCGCGCATATATTAGCAGTCATGAACCCCGTTTCAAAGATATGGAAGTAGTCTTTTCGGGCGTCCAGCATGATGCCTATCTACACCATGATTCCCCTTGACTTAAAATGATGTTCACCTTTGACAGATGCTTCTCCACAATTTATTTCGAACAAATTCGCAAATATTTACCTACATTTTTTTTTTTTTTTTTTTTTTTTTTTTTTTTTTTTTTTTTTTTTT
>BMAW01082342.1:77039-95772 GCA_019974015.1 Nephila pilipes
TTTTTTTTTTTTTTTTTTTTTTTTTTTTTTTTTTTTTTTTTTTTTTTTGAGTTTTACGAATTATGCTTAAATTTTGGAAGCAAGTATATAACTCATTCGTATGTAGCTAAATAATATTTCGTTTGAAATTTAATGCAAATGAAGGAGCATTTTCGAAAATTGCCTCTATTTAATTATAAGACCTTTAAGAAGACAAATTTTTTTAGCTAATAGGAAGATATTCAGAATTAAGGAGCAAAATTCACAATATTGGAAAATTCAATATTGAAAATTATTTTTAAATATCTACAAAAAGAGAAGTTAAGCAAGGATCAAGAATAGTTTAGTTGCCAAAGCAAATTAATGCAAATAATAGAGGGATTATAATTAAAACAGATATATGAAAGTGAACAATTATATGATGAGTATTTTAATACGAAAGTTAAATTGGAATATGTTAAGGTTGGTTAACTGGGGAATAAGTGATTTGGTTTAGTATACTCAAGGGAGCGTATTCGGCCAAGCTAAACCAAGCGCTCGCTAATTTCAGGAAAAGAAATCGTCGAAAGTAGAGAAAATTAGTGATGTAAAGCCAGGGCGCGTCACTTGTGCTCACCCCAAAGATAGCAAACTCCGTGAGAGAAAGGAAAGAATGACGGGGTTATAAATTTTGAACTTATTTAAAGAGAGTAAGTACTTGAGAAAGTATCATAAGGAAAAATTCGATATTTTGTATTAATAAACAAGCTGCGGTTTACTAAGAGAAAATTAATAGATTGCAATGGTACTACCAATCAAAAAAAATTCACTGATTTACATATATATATATATATATATATATATATATCAGTTAAAGGAAAATTCTTAAAAAATCATTTGTTTTCCAATATTTTTTTCATATTTTATTTTATATTATATGAATTTTAACACCTGATTTTTAAAATCAAATTTTCTAGTCATAAAATTTTATTTATTGCGTTTCTTAATAAATATAGTACATGAACAATCCTAAATAAATAATTTAGTACGCGCATTATAAAATTAGTTCTCATAACATAAAATACTTTTCTAGACAAAAATATAAATCCTTTATTCTCACATATAAAATTTTACTGTTCACAACATTTATTCATAGACACTTTTTGTATTACACTATTTTTTTTCCTAAATGTATTGAATATAAAGAAAGAAATATACCGTGTCCTATATTTCAAAGATTTCATTTGATGAATGCAATACCAACTTCCTCTCGCCGCGCAGAGTAAATTGCTCACAAGTTATTTGTTATAAGTTGCTTCTTTTATCTCAGTGATAAACCAAATAACACATCAGTGTATCACAAAAACACATGTTCTCTGGCTCTATTTTGACAAAACTATTTAAAAAGGAAATACCAATTTTAGAAAAATGTTTTCTTGTCGTTATCTAGAATTATAAATCAGTAAAAGGAAATTTAAACAATGAATCTAAAATTTTTATCATGAGGACTAGGATATGTATAAGACTTATAATAATATCTGTTTTTCGAAATTTCCAACATATTTTCTTAAGCAAAAAGTCCAAATCAAACATATTTCGGTTGTAAAAACATATTGCTTTTCTCTGATTAATGAACATTTGAATTTATTAATCCTTCCAACAGTTTTTTTAACATTAAAATATCTAATAATAAAGTCTTATGGATTAATGAATCTTCCACATTAAAATATATTAAAGAACTATTTTTTCAAATTCAATTTCCTTCTACTCCTTTTTCTAGCCATTTCAACTTCTCAAATATATATAAATTTAGACAAGATAATAAATATCATGAATAATCTAAACTCAAAATAACAGCACTTTTTCATTGTGCTAATTTATGTCTGAGTGTGGAACTGATAAATTAAACTTGCTTTAAGTGCCGGGTTAATGTTGCTTGAATCACATATGCTCCCAGATACATTTATTTTAGTGCTTTCCAAGTTTAATAAAACATCATAATTAACAGCCATAAAAAAATTATGTTTTGGTTATCTAGACCACTAGGAAGAGGAGAAAGGGAAATACAACTGTCTTTCAGCTGTTTAATATGCAACCACTCTCAGAAGCAAAACAATTTAGAAATCGGGCATATACATACAACTCGCATGCAGCTAAAGACTATAAAAATGAAATGAACTTTTCGCTAGTGACAGCTGTTGACATTCAAAACCGATTGAAAATTGTTAAAGACTGATTCGAATTTACTAGAAACGTCGGCTAACTTAAATCGGTTTTAAATGAACAAGAGTTCTAGTAATTTATGTAAGAAATATTCCTTTTCAAATAATTCAATATCTTATTGTTATATATATTTATAATTATTAGTTCGTATTCTTTTCATGTTCATCCTTTTATTATTTTGGATCGTTTATTAATCATATATTAAATACTATTTTATTCAAAACCCACAAATCTATGATAATACTTAAATTTATCTAATTACATATGACGTTCAAAAATACGAAATTAATCCAAAAAAATTTTTTATTTATTTGCTTGTCATGCATTTACCTAGTTTTAATTTTTTTTCAAATTTTTTAAATATATTTATGTGTTAAATATTGTAGTATTTGAAAAGACGTTTTTCAATTAGTTAAGTGGTAAGAATCTTTATTAAAGCTAAGTAAAATATTAGTTCTTGAACACAAGTTTTATTATTTTATTTATTTCACTTAAAAAATCAAAGAAACTTTTTTAAAGTCATAAATATGTATTTTTTCATTATTATTACTAAACTATAGTAATGAAATTTGGGAGCAGTAGTACATTTTTAACGATTAGAACGACTCTTGATCAATTAAAAGATAACTAACATTTTGCTTTCAATTATCGCTTATTTATTTCTATTAAAATGTTTTTTATTACTATGTATTTTTTATTGATTTTTTCTTTTTTTTTTTTTTTTTTTTTTTTTTTTTTGGGGGAATATGGAGCCTAATAAGTTAAATAATTTTATATGTAACTGTTTAACTCCCTCTTTTAAATTGAAGCACGTTAAATCTGTTCGGGGCCCAAAGTCCTCCCGTTGGAGTGGTGTGGATGTTAGGAGAGGGGGGTGCCAGCTTAGGTGTCGTCCTCGTCACTTGACTATGGTTCAAAATTATGAGGTCCTTCGCCAATAGCCCTCGTGTTGCTTCTATTGCGACGTTAATAAAAAAAAACTAAACTAAACTAAACCCTCTTTTAAATCCTAAATATTTCCTCGTTCCTTTTCAACTCTCTTCTTTCAACTCTAATCTTATTTTTTTTGTGATATTCTTCATCTCTTTTTTTTTACCGGTAAGGTACAAAACTTTTTTGTGCATGGACAAATATAGTATATTTGCGATATTTTTTAATATTTTTGTCTATGAGGAAATAATTTTCACGCGAAGGTCTTAGAGTTATATCCTATTGAAACTTTATTTCAACAGCGAATGAAATTATTTTCCCTTAATCAGTGAATATGAAATTATTGTAATATAATAAGTTAATCATAAATAGAAATTTTATTTCTAATGAATATCCATATTGCACATAATTTATTGCTGTTGACTGTACAAAGTATCTTAAATATCAGTAGTTCATGAATTAAAATAAATTATTCTATTAAGTGAAAAATGTTATTAGAAAAGGTAAAAATCCATAAGGTGTTTAAAATAAAAGTAATTTATTTAGAATTTTTCATATGTTTTGATATTTGAAGATCTATGAGAAAAACAATCCTGTTGTACAGAAACAAAAAAGTAGACTGCAAGCAAAATTAATTATTTTGAACTAGAAAAGCTTTTTTTTGCTAAAATATAGGAGATATGGCATTCAGTTTCCCTTAAGAAATTAAATAACTAGGAAATCTATTTTATAATATTTACAGTAGGTTTCAATTTCTAAAAATGAGAAAAAACTCGTATATTTAATTTCTCAACAGTTAATAAGAGCAGCTTTTTACAAATACAAAGCAGTTTTGCAATGCGTTTTTTCTTGTGAAAGATAATTCCACAGTTATCGAAAAGTGTAATGGTGAAATTTTGCATATTTGATAAGAAATTTTCTCAGATGGAATAAGTCTATCACCAAAAAGCTAATACACATAACGGGGTAATCTTAAGGTTCGTCATGTCAATTTTGACAAGTTACTGATAATTTTGATCAGTTTGCTTTTGACTCTACTTTTGACGATAACATGCTGAGAATTGAATGCAAAGCATAACAGTAACAGGATGAACAGTTGTTGCTGGGAAGGGATGGACAAGATAATTGAACTTTTTGTTTCTATACATTGGATTAATGTCAACAGAATAAGAATCTTGGGAAAAACAGCAGTAGAACAGGTTTTAGAGTCAATAGTACATCTGACATATACATATATATATATATATATATATATATATATATAATAGTATAAACTAACGTACTGTAAATAAATTATTAACTAAAAATATCAAAATCATATATGAATAAAAACTGTTAGAACAGTAAAATTTTTTATAATAATTATTAGATTTTAAGAATTATGGTACAATTGGACTATAAACAAGAAAAATCAATATCTAAGTCATGAAAAGAATTTTTTGAAAATTAGTGTCCACTATGAAGATAAAGAAACAAAGCAAGAATATAAAGTATTTAAATAACCATTTGTTAAATATTATTTAATATTATATATTAATAATATTACATATTAAAGTATTTAAATAACCATTTTTTAATAATTATTTTCCAAAATAATTATATAAATTGACATTTTTAAAAATGTTTTATATCTTTGATTACTCTCACTATTTTGCTATTATTTATTTCAAATAATAATGGTCAACAAATCTAACCAGCTATGATCAGATTATACATGCTGAAAAATTATACCCAACAAAGAGAAACATCAGAGGAAAATTATCATTCATTTCTTTTTCCGCATTTTTTTCCAAGTATTTTAACTCCTTTTATCACATTAATTAATTCCATTCACATTTACTGGTTAAATTTTTAATTAAATCTTTTTAATAAATTATATCTGACTTAATCTACTTCTGGGAATAAAAAATTTCTTCGTGTGCCGAATACTTTTGTTTATTGTGGTTTGGTTTTGTACCTGATTGTCATAACTCTTATTTACACGTGAGGGCTGTTGCACATTACCACGTGATTACCAAATCGTGCTCTGCCTGCCAAGGGTTTGTAACCTTTGTAAACAAAAGATGCAAAGCTTGATCATACCCGTAAATTTTCTTCTTCGGGTGGAGCTGCTGTAATGGTGACCTCGAGTGATGCCTTCCAGGTATGATGTAACAGTAGTGATTAGGGTGAGAAAACCACAAAGCGGTGATCATAACTTTTGATGTGTGTCAATCAATAATTAAGGAATTGAATTCCGGGAATGAAGAAATGTTATTGTTACGAAACATTAAGAATTTGCTTTACTAGCTTTTGATCAGTATTCTGTTATTAATACTGCTTGCTTCCCAGTACATTATTTGGTGGACTTTTATTAGAAGTTTTTTTTTAACAAGGAACAATACTTGCTTACAGTTTTACATTTTATACCAAGGCCTTTAATATATTAGAAATAACGTGTTTATATTTTAATTATTGAAATAAGTTTAAGACAATCCCCAAAAATTATAAAATTCGTAATCATGAATCGCATTTATACCTTTGTCATTTATTTATTTATTTTATTAATTTATTTCACTATAATATCTACACTTAACATCTCATATTAACACTGGTGCATGTTTTACTAATTCAACTCGCCGTAACATATAACGGGCTTATAATAATTAGTATATAATGTAATCAAGATGGGATATCAGGTAATATGAAACTTTACTTAAAAACAATTTTCTATACTGAAACTGCAGTAAATGTATTTAGATAAGGGCCTTTGTTCCATTCGTTAAGGTGTTGGATGATATTCAAAACGTGTATCTAAAAAATAAAAACCTTTTATTTCTTAATAACATTTAGATATATCGCTGAATTATAATTTTTAAATGGTCCTAATTAAAACATCCATTTAAGTGTAAGTGTAAATCTTCCACGTTAATTTAATTCTCGCAATTATTTATCTAAAATGTGTTACTTTATTTGAATTACCAATTAAAGTGAACAGGCTCAACTTCTATTTACTCGTGAAATGAAACATTGATAATGACATTACTTGCAACTAATTATCTGTACTCAAGCATGTAATTGTATTTCCTAACAGAATTGCAATAACATTTGATACAAAATGCATTTAATAAAAATTATTATAACTGTAAATCATTTTACCTTCGTAAAAGGTTAGATATTTTGTTTTGAAAAGTTTATAATTAGATAGTGATATACAAACCATACCTCTTCAATATAATTTTCTTATTAAATACATACTTTTTAAAAATCATATCAATATACTTTTCTAACTAGATACTTTTATAATAGAATAGTTGAACTGACTACAAATATTATTTTAGATTTTTTAATTGCCTATTAAAATTTATTCCCTTTATTTGCTTGAAAGTTCAAAGAGGACACACCCTCGCAATAAAGTTTATTTAAGGAATCTTTTGGTGATGAATATAAACGCTGTACTATACATAAGACGTTTCGGTCCTTATTTGGATGTTTACTACAATTGAACTGTAATAGTGTGCGTTATATGACACAAATATAACACGGCTCTCTACGCTATGAACTTAAATATGCAGCTCATGTCTCTCTCTCCCTTAAAAGGAAATTAAAGAAGGGACTTCTTATATACAATCAGAGATGTGAAGAAAAATAAGTATTAAGAATTGTAGAGTTTTTTTAAAAAAATTAGTTTTTAGAAATAATTAATCCAACACATACTGAATAACAGACCTTTACAAACAACATGCTAAAAAATAATTGATATGTGAAATTGAATAGTATTTGATTATTATATTGATTTAACTGCCAATAGAGATTTGCTAAGGAAACATTAATAATATTTTGATTAGATGTATAAGGTTGTTGTTAAATCTGCTAAATCTAAAATAAACGAAGCCCGTGAAAATAACAGGAAGATCAAGGGCAAAAATCTGTTTTTAAAAACAGAGAACAGATGAAATCATGTGGTTTAGTGATGAAATTCTCATAATCTTTTTATAATATTTTCTTCTTACATGATTCTTGTATGTTTGAATGTCTTTATGCAAGAAAACTGGATTACACTCTACGTGTTTTAAAATTATTTTTCCATCTTTTTATTTGTAGGTAAAAATGTTTATGACTAAATTTGCAAAGCTCTATGTCTAATACTTTATTTTTAACAAAAAAAAAAAGATTCTCTCTTTATCTTGCTGAAATAGATAATTTCCCCCAAGTTAGAATTCATGATACTGCATCATAAGAGCTATCTTGTCTTAGAACCAATAATCAAAACTTAACTATGACGGGTTCCCAGAAAATACACCACTTTTTTAAATTATTATTAATTCTGAATTAATTACTTAATTCTGAACAGTTTTATGATTCCTTAGTTATTACTAAAAATCAAACAATTACCAAAATTTTTAAAAAAAGTGTCTGAAGTTCACAGAAAAAACACTGCGAAAAAGTTTGGGAAACATATATTTTAAAGTTAATTAATTTTTAACAATACAAAAGCGTGTTTATGCTTTGACGAAATTAGAATTTTATTATTATTACTTTAGGGGGAGTAAAATATTTAATTTTTTCTTCTAACTAAACGTCAAAATTTATATTTATTTTAGCTCTAAAAACTACTTAAATTAAAATTCGTTTTTCAAAACTACGTTATTATAGTTGGGTAATATATTTAAGTAACATAAGAAGAATGTAAGGTTATATAAAAAATTTATATATATATATATATATATATATATATATATATATTTATAGAGACCGATAGAGAGAGAGAGAGAGAGAGAGAGAGAGAGGGAGAGAGAGAGAGAGAGAGAGAGTTATAAGCTCTAGTTCAAAATATTCGAATGGGATTCATATTTTACACAATACAAGCTCTTAGAGACAATATTCAAAAATCAATTAAGAAACACTTAATTTTAATACAATTGTGTTAAATAGAGCAAGTCAAACTGATCACTTATTTCCGTCTTTAGAAATATAGTTTTCATATTTAATGAGCCTTGCAATGCTCATTAAATATTAAAACTAAATTTACAGATAACTACATATAAAATTCCTTAAGGAAGAATTTTTTTAAAAAAAAAATCAGGATTAAGTAAGGAATCAAAAAAGTTCCACACAAATTCAGATTTTCTAGGCAACATAAATATTTTTAAAAGTATTGATGCAAAACATGTATTTCGCTTACTAAACATTTTTTATAACCTAGATCTCAAAACGATAGATAAAAAAAAATCTAAAATTAGAAAACCGCAGACAAAAAGGCTACTGTAACACATAATCTCTTTTCTGTTAATGTATTTTTTCTATGAAAATCCTGTTATTCAAGTTCCACTGGGAAAACGAAAATTATTTATTAAAAAACATCTAGTTAAAAATAATATTTAGCTATTAGATTTAATTCATTATCTAAAAATTATAAGTTCGTTTTAAATGTATCTTCTTAATTAGTATTTTTTTAAAAGAAGCAAAAATGTAGTTAAAAAACTTGCTTCCTCTTAGATAGTTTTATCCAGAATTTTCTTCGTACACATACAAAATATGATACAGTTTTGAATATTATATTTGATGTTTTTTTTAAAAAAATCAAGTGTAAGGCTTAATGCAAGAGAATATTTGAACTTAACAAAACATTTTTTTAATTATAACACAATTTTGAGACGTTTTTTCAATCTGTTTTGAATTCACGTTTCATATCAAACTCCAAATTCAACCAGGTCCAGCTTATGAGTAGTATAAATATTACATCCCAACTATTTATAAATCGATTCAAAAGAATAAATAATTTTTAGTTTAATCAAAGATTAACATGAAATTTTTATAATCTAACTATGAAACTTTCCTAAAGAAACGAAATTTTTGTTAAAGATTCATTTGAAAAAAAAATTAATTTAAAACTTTAATTATGGCAAAAATGAGCCGAGAACATTCTGATACCTTTTTTAAGAAATCTCATATGATTATTTAGATAGCATTTTTTAATTCATTTAACAATTAATTATTTTGCATTTGAAATAACTTTTCTAATATTAGTTTAAAAATATGGACAGTTCATGCATGTTGCAAAGATAATTATTCATTTCTTGTAAAGTCCTTTCAATTTTATTCATTCTGCATGGGTCATTGTTAGTAAATATTTTTAAAGTTAAACTCCAATGTTCTAAAATATTTTAAGATTCAATCAGTTAGATAATATATCATATCTTACACCAACTAAATAATCAATTATAAGAAAACTGGCGGAAAAATTAAATATATTTGTATATTTCATATTTCAGGCTACTATGTGTTTAACTACTTATCTCAAAATGGATTCTATACTTAGGTTCTTCAGGTAGAAATCAAATTTAAAAAATGCTAAGATGAATTACCAAATTTATTACTCGATACAGACAACGGATCACACCTAATTTGAGTAATCTGAACAACATTAAACTAAAATTCACTTTAATATTACTGATTCAAATATACTGCTATTCGTTACAGAGTATATATTACAAATTCTGAGAACATAACTCTTTTAATTTAAGCAATAGAAATAAAATAAATAAGTAATTAGATGTCTTCTGCGATTTCAGTATTGTACACATACATGTGTGTGTGTGCTCGCGCGTGCGTGCGTGATTGCATGCACTATTATATATATATATAATATTCAGAGGTTCAGTTACTTAAAGAAGACTTCATTATTTATTATAATTTTGAACAAGGTAAACATTTTTAATAGAGTAGGATTTTATTTTAATCTGTCCAACTCTATTTATATTCTCTTTCAGTTTCTTAAAAATAATCATGGAGGTTTTTTGCTGCTGCTATAATTATTATTATATATTTATGGTGTTAAGATTAAAATTTCATTTATTCATTTGATATCTCGTTTTTCTTCGTTCATTTGAATTTTCGTATTTCCCCAATTTAATAAAACAAACACTTAATGGGACAGTTCGGTCTTTCATTCTGGAATGACTACGCATCACTGTCCGATGCCTATGAAACCCTTCATTTACTTTTCTTCAATACTTTCCAATTTATGAGTTTTCTATTCTTTTCTCTTTATTCATTTTCTTTTGCCTTACTTTTTTTCGTTCAATTTCTTATAATTTTAGATTCCATTTATGTAATTTTTTTGTGAAATTATTTCCAGCATATAATTTTTTCTTCAGTATTTAATATTTTTAAAATATTTCTTCAGTTTTATACTTTTTACGCTAATAATTCAAATAACTTTTTTATATATGATTTATTTACTTAATAGTTAATAAATGATTTTGTTTGTTTATTTACTATTTATATTTATAAATTAAAAATCAATTCATCATTATTCTTTTTATTCAGTTTCTCTTAACGTGAAACCTTTTGTTCAATTTTTGATAGAGTGAGATTTTATGTGTATAGTTAAGGCATGTGTGTTGTTAAAATGAGATAAGGATTATTATTTCGCATGGCGTTTTTCTTTTGTAACATTTAAGGGTATCAATTCATCTGACTAAAAATAGCCATTTGCAATCGAGTCAAGATAATCCATTAACTACAGTTTAGGTGTTGGTTTTAATCAAGAAGGTTTTAACTTCCTTTATTTATATTTATCGCTTAAATTTAAACGCTGTGCTTTCAAATCTTAATTTAATGCAAGTAATATTTTTTTGAAAAAAATTCTTAAGATAATTAAATTACCTAAATAAATTAAGATCAAGTCTCAAAATAATAAGATTTGAATTTAAAAATAAATCAAATGGCGAAGTGATGTTCAATAGTCAAGATTTAGAATAAAATACAAAATTTTGTGCTTATACGGCTTATTTACACATCTATTCGCTCACTACTCATCTAAAGTTTACCTGATTGTTTCATTTGGTTTGAAAGGAGTTGGAAACTTAAATATAAAATCTGAAAGTAACTAGAAATGTTAGTCAAAGAAGGTTCGTGAATAACCCATGCTACAAATATATTAACAAACAACAAAGTTATATCCATAAAGGCTTTTTTTTTCTATCAAGGTCTTATGTTTAATAGATAAACCTGTAAGCCTTCAGTCTCTCTTCGGGCTGATTATCGAATTCTTTGTCTACACAGACTACATTACATTTCGAGTATTTCATCAAGAATGAAAATTCATCAGCCTTGATTCGAGGTTTTCTCATATGATACCGTCGCCTGCAATGTCGCATGCCGCAGTGAAAAGGAATTTAAAAATGTGCGAATGAAATACTTTGAAAAAATTTAAGGCTCTAAACAGCTTTTTGTTACGGAGAAGAATTAAACGAGTCAATATAAGCTCAGATTTTTAAAAAAAACATTCTAGAAGTTACACAGATCTTTGTGAAACAAAGTAATTGCATGAAGGGAATGAGAAAAAGGTATAAGAAGGAAACTAAACTCGGTAGAAAGAAAAAAAAAACAGAAACGTTCGACGAGACCTTTACTAAAGATAAGAAAGTAGCACGTTTGCGTTGCTATGAATTCAGATGAGAATTAGGATGCTTGAGTTGAATATAAGAAATAAGCTGTTTAACAGAAACAGAATGTTATTGATTTCTCTCATATTATTCAATTTTATAATCCTACAGGTATTTAAGTACATCAAGCTTTGTCTAATCTCATACATATCATCAAATTAAAGGGTAAATTATTTTTTCAAGATTGTGTACGGATAGAAATTTCTGACTTTTGGATATATGAATAAACACTCTTCTGTGTTTTTATCAAATAAGCTATCCCTACGTCAATACGGCAAATTAGTTTCTATCTCAACATCCTCATGGTTTCAGTTGAAACCAAATGCTTACAAATAAAAAAGATCCTTAAATTAATGACATCCGACCGATATTAATTAAGATAGATATAATACTTTCTATTGCTGTATCATAATATGTGAAATAGGTATCTTTTAAGTGAAATTCGAAATTCACTGGTTTCACATCAAATTAAATTTGTTAATTTTATGCTGTTAACAGAATATTGCTTTAAATTATCTCTATATATATATATATATATATATATATATATATATATATACAAAGAGAGAGAGAGATTAATTATAGAAAGGGATAGATTTAATTATAGAAATTAAACAACAATGAGAAAAAATTGCAAAAGTAAGAAGATTTGAGCTATACCAGATTTTTTAAAAGAAGAAATATTTTCCCCTGGTACTCTATTAATCCTTTATGCCCCAAACTTAGAATCAGAAGGGATATCTCCTTAAAACTTCATTTGATTACACTATAAAAGCAAATTAGAAGATCAATACAATAATAATACAATATTTAAAAAATATTGCTGATTAGAACTAATAAATTAAACTTATACTTTTTAGTATCGTCGGGTCACTCAACTTGAAAATATTTCACACCTTTAAGAATATGGAACCTGCATAACATTTCATTTCACTTCTTAATATCATTATAACAAGATACATATTCATATTCTCGATGAAAATCACGAAAGCATTTTTTTTCATTCATGCATAAAAATACATTATAAGCTTCACATTTTGAGTGGAGTTGACTATATATAGATTTTTTTGGTACACAATTCTCAACTTTCTCAAATTTCTATAAAGTTAGACCTGTAGCACCACCTGGTAGGTGTTCTCAAACGATCAAAAACTAATGCAGTAAATCCAAAATTCTGTGAAAAAATTAGAACAACAGTTGCAGCATTTCTCTTTTTTTTTTCTCCATATCTTGAGAAACTTTGCTCTTCCAAGTCTTCATCTGAACTGTTGTCAACATTTTTAGCATTCTGGAAACCAGATGATAAAGCTACTGGTGGATCATCGATAGACATTTCTTCAACATATGAACTTTCTGCAAGCTTGTCACTGCAGCCCAATGAGTACCATTTGAAGAGCCACATGGCCTTTTCTGTTGTAAGACCGCTCCTTCTAAGCATATCTGATATGATACAAGCAACATTCAAATGGCTAAAAAGTACTCATTTTACAAATAACAATAAATTTATTCAAGCACAAAACATATTCACTGACTATTCTACTAAACGCATGAGAAGAAAAATACATATGGATAAAAATAAATAAAAACCAAAGATTTAAATTTACTTTAAAAACCATATATATCATAGGTAAAACAAGTATTTTTCAATTATTGAGCTGAAAAGTATATAAAATAACTTCATATACCCTATAGTATTTAAAAGTAAGTTAAAACTAAATACATCAGCAATTACTTCTTAGACATTAAACATTACTTCTTAGTACCAACGGCACTTAAGAGTACCACTTCAAAAACGGTTTTGAAAATGAAGTAAAAAACTTACATTCTTAAGTTTTACAAATAGCAATATTTCTCAAACCTTGTAAAGTAAGGGAAAAAATTGTAATGGACTTACCTATAAATGTTGAGGTGTTTTACTGCAGAAACTTAATATCACACATCATGCAACGAGATGACAGCTAAAATGAGACACATAGCGAGAAAATATTCTTTCTGAACGATTTTCAGCTTCACAGAACTGAAAATGCCATGTGTCGATGATAAAAGGAATTATTTAGCATTAATTCAGAAATATACCATTGGTAATGGATGAATAGAACATATTTAATACTAATATAATTATAATTAGGGGGTACTTTAAAGTACCGTTGGAGTTTAAAGGATTAAGCAAAACAGTCCAACTTCTCATTAACAAGAACTTGCCAAGCTAAAACAAATACAAAAGTTAATTGGGATATACTGGTCTACTGTTCTTAATAATGCTACAAACAAAATATTGAAGAAATATTTCCTTCCTTCAAGATTTTTTCTGATGAATTTCATGCTTTAGACCCAAAAAAGCCATGACCTAAATAGTCAAGGTGAAATTCCTGAAATAGGAGAAATTTGGGAATAAGATAAAATAAAAGACAATTAATAAAACAAAAATAAAAATCTTTGCTTAATAATGATTAAGAATTTTGTAAAATACAAGTAAATAATCCATGTGATCATATATTTGTATCATCTGTACAGCTGTTAGAAAAGAATCAATAAGATCTAATTCCCGGAATCTAGTTATTGAATTAGTGTACAAAGAAATGTCAGACTTTTTGTTGGCCCTGTTTGAATACATTTGTAATTAATATTTCTTTAACGTAAATGTAAAAGGTAGTTAGCCATTATTTCGTTTGTTATTCGATAATTATGAATTTATATAAGTAGATATATGGTATTTTGTATAGGTTTTTAATTATCTATGGCTGTTTAGAATAGTAGAAATATGTGATTTTGTTCCTATACATAGAACAAAATTAAATGAACTTAATTTAGTTTATTTAATCTATAATCAATCATTTCAACAATATTTTATACAATTTCTTATGCAAAATCAAAAGACCAATACTCTTAATCCATCACATAATATTTAAAATAATTCAGAAAAAGAAATTGATAACACCATTGAGTACAGGAATCAAGCTTTCTTTACAAATATGAAGAAACGAAGGAAATAGTTTTAAGAATAATAATTCTTTATTTCACATAACGGGAGAGTGGAGTAATTAATTCTGAAAGGCTCTAAAACAGCATTTCAATAGAAATAATAAAATTCCCTAACGAATTTTGTTGTAATAAAAAGTTCTTAAGAATTTCCCTGCCTTTTGGATCCTACATTACTTTTTAACCAATATTAAAGTATATTACAATTTAAAGATTAAATATATTTTTTTTAGTTACATCCATCTGTTCATACACATTATTACCTGAAACTACAAGACAAAGGCTCTAGTGTTTACGTTTTATAACCATCCTTCAAAATCACATTTAGTATCTAAAAGAGAAAGATGTTTTTCACACAACTTTTGAGATCAACTTTATTTTACATTAACATTTTTTGTTCCATGGATCCCCTTGTCAGTTATATAAAAGCGACAAATCTCTTCTAAAAAATTCTTTAACTACACTAAAAAATAATTCATACAATAGAAATATCACACAGAATATATTTTACTTGGCATATCGAATAACAATAGGTAAATAATAGCTAATATATCTTAGTAAGAGAGGGAAAGCGAGTATAATTTATGATATAATATACTAAGTTATATTTTAGGTACATATCAGAGAGAAAGTGGTTGTTGTTTACTGTACATAAATAATCTGCGATGGGTTTTATTAAGGCAAGAAACACTTCATAAAATAATTTACTAAAATCAATTTAAAGAAACAAAAACGCGTGATACAATTAATTGTCGCTAAAAATAAAGATTGAGTTTTCTTCACTTCCTTCTAAATTGTTGAACTCCGAAGAAGTTCATGAACCTTTATCAAAGATTGCTTCTAGAAAGCATTGCTGATTAAACAAAGCCGATTCTGAAAGTTTTAAAACGTTTTCTACCTTCAATATTTGATTTTACGTGTAAAATAGTTCATTGCATCGCGAAAAAGGAAAAAAAATACTTTCATCTCATCCAAACAGAGTGATGACGACAAATACACTCTTCAACTTCTCCGTTTCTGCATTTATATGAAGAATTAAAACTTTGTGGGAAACATTTAAATCATATTTGTGACATTCTTTAACTAAGACTAAATGATCAAAATATATACAGAGTTTCTTTAATTTTTTCAATGAATTATATCATTACACACAACAAATGTCATAGGTTTAAAAAAAAGTTACTATAAACCATTTCTAATAAGTATTACAGATTCATTATTATCTATAAAGAGAAAAATATTGTAATTTACATAGGAAAAATCTCATAATAATAATGAAAAAGGCATTTATATCAATAAATTTGTTCACGCAAATTGAGTGAAAAGTGAATAAAAATATTTCAAGAAAAGCTTCCAAATTCAAAAAGCGGAGATAAATTGCTAAAAGAAAATCATACTGAAAAAAAATGTATAAGATTGAAGACGAAGATGCTTTTTCAGAATACAGAAACCTAATTTGATTATGTTTTGAAAATAAAATATAAAATCAGATTAAACTATATTCCTATTCTTCTTAAGGTGTTATATATATATATATATATATATATATAGTTTTACAGAATAATAATTTAATTTCCTAATTTTTCCTATCCTCTCACTTAAAAGTAAAACGTTCATTCTTATTTCCTGATACCATTCCTTTTTAACTTTAATTATGCAAGCACGCGCTCTTAAAACCTGCAATATCAGCTGTTCCCACCGATTCTGACATGTAAGGATAATCCCTACTGGACTTTCTGTCTGTTACTAGAGTCTCTAAAAAGTCCTACACCTATACCATGTGATCTATTACATCTAAATAGAGAAATCCCTTTTTAAAACTCAAAGTAAGGGAAAATTTCCTCTCTTCTGGCTTTTTCGCTTCCCCCGTGATGGTCGAACCCGCGTTGCTGATCTCCTAAAAATGTATACCGTAGCTCATACTGTAATCATTAAAATACACTGTAACTCATGAAATCAAACTGCGGAGTCGTATCTCCAACCCTTTTGCTTTCACTCTGCTTGTAACGTCTCTGCCCTTCGCTCTGCATTGGAATGCTACTTCCATTGTGACGTTTAATATCAATATCCTCAAAAATAAAGATGATACTCAAATTTGACACTAGATTGGTATTTCAGTGACTACATAAGCCTAAATTGAAAGAAGTGTGTAAGTCCTTTCAAATATATATGTAACAATTTCCCTAAAAAAAATTCTTTCTTTTAAGTTCCTAATTTTCTCATTCTCTAACGCAAGAGTAAAGAAATAATTCTTATTTTTTTGAAACAATTCCAAATTATCCGTAAATTTATGCAATTACACTCTTATAAAAATTTAATGAACATGTGGTTCTCACGATTGAAGACCTGTAGAGATTGTCCCTACTAGGATTTTCGAGACCATTTAAGTCACTCAGAATCCCTACATCTTAGATCATGTGATCTATCAATTGAAATGGAGAAATTCCTTTCTGTAAAAATGAAGGTAAGGAAATGTTCTGCTTCTTCTTATCTCTTCTGAGTTCTTGAGCTGCACGTAAAAAGGCAGATATCTGACTCCAGTTATATGGATGTTATGTTGTTTCTCTCTCTCTCTCTCTCTGCTAACATGAATAAACAACAATTAAACTAAAAGTTACTTCTTTATTTGATTTCTTTTATATTACTTTATTAATTAATTTCTAAATCAATATATATAAACACTGGCTTACAACACTTAAGCAATAAATACATTTTCCAACATACAACTATGAAATTGTTGAAAAAAGCTTTTTGCTGCTAATTTAGTGAAAATGCAGCTCAGTTCAAAGTTGATGCATTTGCAAATAACATCACTATGACATCGGTGGGGACATCACAGCCCTCAAGCGTGTGAAATGCAAGCGCTCAATGTCAAGACAACTTAAAAATGTGGAACGACGCATTTCTAAGTATATATAAATATTAAAACTAGTAAACTACAAATGAAACAAATTTTTTAAAAATATATATATATATATAGTAAAATAAAATCAAACTTACAAAACATTAAAGTTAAATTTAGATTATTCGTAATTATCCGTAATTTAAGACATATAAATTTTATAAAGTAAAAAAATCAATAAATTGTTGAAAGTATAATATTACATAACATTCAAGAATACATATGAAACAGGTAAATAATTAAAAAATAAAGTATAAAACCAAAAATTTTAAAATTACAAGGAAGTACAGTATATCAAAGCCTAATCATAACCAAACAATAACTAAAATCTAGTGTGTGTGTGTGTGTGTGTGTGTGTGCTTGATTGTGTTTGTGTGTGATTATTAGTTATAAGAAATATTATTATAGTATATATATTATTATAGTGCGTTTCATTATTAGTTATAAGAAATGTGTACAGTGTACATATATATTTTACATTTACCTAAAAAAACTATTTTATTTTCGGGTTACATACATTTTTGCTTCCATTAATTTCGTTTACCCTTTGATATTCATAGAAAAGCTAAATTTATTCGCATTTATTTCTGAAAATTGAGACTCGTTCTAAGAAAATCCTAACGAGTTCACTAAAATATGCCGTCAGTAAAGTTCAGCAAAATTCTATTTGCCCTTCTTGTTTAAGATAGCTTTATTTTATCCTTTTATAAAGGACTAAAAATCTATAAATAACTCTTAAAGACCGTTACAAACTAATTGCTATACGTTTTCTAGGAAATGTATTATCAAATACAAAAGCAAAGCTTGCTTTTCCCGGAAAATAAATCAATGCAAAAAAAAATTAAAATTCCTGGGAACAAGCAATAAACAAGTTTTCAGAAACATCTAAGAGCAGGCTCTTCTTTTCTTCTTCTCTCAGCTCTCCTCTTTCAGTTCTTAATCGAAAACTGCAGGAATAAAAATACTTCAAAAGATCTCACGTTTCTTGTTAATTCCATATTGAATATTAATTGTTATTTCAAAGTTAAAAAAAATTGGTTGATTAAAAATATGATTATTTTCTAATTTTATTTCTCAGTGGATTGTTAAGTCTTGAATTTCATTTACTTATTGCTCAATTTTTATTTATAATAAAGAAATACTTTAAGAAATACTTAGAGGAAGCACATTTTAGTATTTCTGACTAATTAAGGTATTAATTATTTATAAGGAAAACATTTCTGAGTTAAATTGTTTTCATGAAACACAATAATGAAGATTTTAACGTAATAATTAATTATTACCTCTTGTACAAAAATCATATATATAT
>BMAW01082342.1:101273-113941 GCA_019974015.1 Nephila pilipes
AATTGTGCTTCGTTCAGTTACGTGTGCTGGATTCAGTTCTAACCATGACGCTCAACATTTTTTGGGAATAAAAGTTAAAACCAAAATCAATGAACAACAGAATAGACATAAAAATTGAAAGAGTGTAATAATTTCCCAGATTGAAGAACAGTGTAATCGTTTAAAGGATTATATATAAACGCGCGCGCGCCTCTTTACACACACACACACACACACACACACACACACACACACACACACACACACACACACACACACACACACACACACAAACGACTTTACTCCAACCTCGATAACTCAGCTGTTTCTGGTCCGATCGACTTAAAATTTTGACACGTTTCAAGCAAAGGTTAGTACTCTAGAAAGACTTGGTTACTGGTTTACTACGAGCGCCATCTCTGGGTTAGTCTCGGGAGTTATTGACTGATGTGTTAATTTTAACAAAAGCATTCCTACAGTGGTATGAACAGGATGAGAAGGTAATAAATGTACCTAAAATTTGTTTTATCGTCATAAGAATTCAAATCAAAGATTCTTCAAAAGTAAAATCTCAAACATTTTATTGTTTTCAGTTTGTTTGGGACTCAAAATGTTTCTTTTTTGAGGGGAAAAAAATTTAAAAAAATTAAACCGTCTTAAAATACTACAAAATTAGCATTTATCACTTCATAGCTTTTGTTTTTCTTGAATCAGATGTTTTCGAATTTTACACTTTACCGATCAATTACAGTACTTCGAAAAGTAAGGGTTTCCAAAACCGTTTGAGCGTACTGTTGTTAAAAGCAATTAATAACAATCACAAGAATCTATGTAAGAAATTAAATAATATTAATTTGCTTTGAGATACTTTAAATAAAGCAAATGTCTTAAATCTTCATAAAATACTTATAAATATAAAAATACAAAATTTCAAGCATAATAAAGTTTTGTTTAAATCTAACACAAGAACTTTTTGAGCAATTCTTAGAATGAGTTATTACAAAGTTACAAAAATATTTTCACCATGTATCGCAGAGATTTATTTAACATAAAAAATGCTGCTGCCTTTCTATGATCGCATTATAATTTATTACGAATTCAAACAGACCAATTATAAGTTCCTCTCTAAATTTCAAAAGTATAAAAGTAAAACATAATGTTATATATCACATCAATAAAATCCTTTGTCTGTATGAAAAGATTAAACAATGGAACTTGTAAACTAGCTACATATTTTGACAACTGACACACAATAACCATAGCATTATACACATGTGTAAAATCATTCAACGGCTAAGAACTAAACTACTCTGTTTTATTACTTCACAAATTTCTTTACTGAAATTTCAGTAAGTATAGAAAATGTTACTGTTGAAGACAATGTGCAATACGAATATAATAGCCTTATCCTGAAAAAGCAGAGAAACAAAAGATAAGTGGAAATAAGCTTCTTGTGAAGTTTATTGCGCAAAAAACTTCCTAAGATTCTTACAAAACTCATAATTCTTAGTAATGAAAATTGAAGTAATGCTTTCATTTATTAATTTTTATTTGGATTTTGAAGGATTGCTATAAGGGGGAAACGAATATATTTCTTAAAATAATAAAAATCTCAACTATTAGTTGATGCTCTCAACATTTTAGAAGTTTGTAGGATTTTTTCGTTTCTTTTTAGAGTTTTAATCATGGATGGTATACTGATAATTGGCTGCACTACACCGTTAATCCTTTTCATTATTATTGGTTGGTTCATTTGTCACAGAAGACGTAAGCCACAGTTTCATAGCTCTCTTGTCATCGCCGAATGCCTACAGCCACAAGTGGTTTGCCGATCTGTACCTTGCCAACATCCCTATTATAGAGTGATTTCTGAATATAGCGGACAAAAAATACCTCAAGAAAATGCATCTTTGTCAGAAAAAGTATGTTTCATATTCACATTTTAGTTCTAGTTTTTAAGACTACACCTTTTTTCTACAACATTAGTCTGCAATACTTGATCTTATTTCTCCATGAAATAATGCTTGATGAAAATTTTAAAAATATTGATTCATTTACGTTTGATTTGTTGTCAAGTCTAATAGTACATTAAGAGTAACTATCATACAACTGTTAGCTTAATCTCTATTACAGTAACTAAGTTAATTATTTTATATGATCGTGGCTGCGGTAGCTTAGTGGTTAAGGCATCAGATTCTCCATCAGTGGTTTCGTTAAGTCGTTGGTTAGAGCCTTGATGTCATTAGACCCACCGTGTAGCCGGGCTGATGCACGTTAAATCTGTCGAGGCCCAAAGGCCTCCCGTTGGCGTGGTGTGGAAGTTAGGAGAGGGGGTGCCAGCTCAGGTGTCTTCCTCGTCACTTGACCGAGGTACAAAATTACGAGGCCCGTCGCCAATAACCCTCGTGTTGCTTCTAGTGCAATGTTAATGAAACCAAACCAATTATATGATCTTCCTACGGAAAGGTTCACTTTAATAATTTATTTGTGTTGTAAATATTTGTGAGAGCTTGTAAGTTTTACTTTTACTGTTGCTTAAGCCCAAATGGAATTTATATGATAATTTTATTTTATAGATATATTATAACTGCTTCTTTTTTAAACTTTTTATAGCCTGTTATGTTTTTAGTACTAGATTTTTCTTTTTACTAAAATAGTAATTTAATTTTCTTAATTTTTATCTTTGGGAATTTCTAATTATTTTTTTTTGTTTTAATCGTGGACATATTAAATACGTGTTTACGTCAAATTCTTTCAATTGTTTACGTATTAACAATTTAAAGAATTTGATGCCTGAATCAATAGTTTTTGCAAAAAAACGAGTTTTGAAATTATTTTCTTTACATAAAATCAAAATATCAATTCAAACTAATAAAATTCAGTTGTCTAAATTACGTCTTGATTGATTCAACTCAATCATTTTGTTTACAGAACAATGACTTCATTCCCTAAGACTGAAAAACGTAAGTTAACAAAGATTTTGTTTGTTTTTCTATTGCTACTCTTTTCCCCTCGGTATCTTTGAGTATCGTAAATTTTATCTAAATATATTCTAAAGCACATATTTTTACAGCATTCCTCTTTTTATTTTAAAATCACTTTCAAGTAATATTTTATAAAATAATTGACGAATTAATAATTCGTGTGTCGAGTCAATAAAATTAAAGAAGTAAAACTTTTTTTTATTTATGTCTAAAAGCAAATTTTTTATCAAACTTTCATCACCGAAAAATCAACCGTAGACATAAAAAAAAATTTCACCAACTTTAGTAAATAAAAACAAAGATTTTTTGTAATTAAAAGTATACATACACTAAAAGTAGTTTCTTTATGTTCACCTCAGTAGTTCTTGGAGAATGAATTAAAAAGGAAGAAATCATACAAAAAACTTTACTCTAACATTTTCATTTAAAAGTTCCTCCGCCTCAAAGCTTCTCTTCTCATTGTATTGATTTACTTTGACAGGAAGATACCGTTTCAATCCCGGAGAAGATTAACGAAGCTGATTGGTATAGAAGGTTAAGTTTAAGCAGTATTCCCAGAAAATCCAGTCTACCGGCTTCTCATTCCAGAAGATCAAGTACATCAGATGCTGATCGAACATTTGTGCGCTTTGCTAAACCAAAGCTTCCCATTCTTGCATGAATATTTGGATAAAATATCAGCTGTATGAATAAACTCTGTATATATATTTTTATTTTGATTGTGTGAAAAAATTCTTTTAACATTTTTAAATTTTTTTTACTAAAATTGTTGTATTTTAAAATATACTCATAAAACGAAATATATATTTGTCGTTTTTTAATTAATTTATACATAAAAAACATTAATTAATCAATGCAAGCTAATGTCATTAAGATAACTATAGAGTTTTTTCATTTTAATTATACTGTGTACGTATGCAAACATTTAAGCATTTATTTAATAGATATAGTAATAATAATTGCTGTTCAAAATCTCAACTTCTCTTTTATATGTTCCTACCTTTTTGAAATCAAACAATACTTTTTAAATGCGTAATAAATAAAATACTAGGACTGAAATTAATATCACATAATACATACAGGGAAATAATGAAATGGTTTAATAAATTTTGAATATTACTTTTTGATTTATTTTATCTTTTAATGTGTATTTGAACAAAGGTGTATCACAATAATTGAAGTAAACTAATCACATTATTTCTATAAAAATGAAAGAAATGATGCTTAAGGATCAATAATATACATATTTTTAAATTATTCAGGCCATTAAAAGTTCACATAATAATAAAGATCAAGTAAAAAAAAAAGACAAATAACAATAAATACTTAAAATATCTTTATTTTATACATAACTTAAATAACATTTACAGAACGGTACTTGTTAAAACATAAGTATTTTTTTTTAATTTAATGTCACATTTTTTCAGAATATATATAGAAAGGCATAAATAAATATTTATATATATACTGAGATATAAAAAAGTTAATGCTTACTAGACGCTTTTAAGTGCGAAAAATAATGCGATACGTATAATAACATTAGGGCAAAGTGTCCTCTTTTATTTGAAATACTTTCTCAGGATTCGATTGGCAGTATTTCGTGGATATATTTCATCTTTCCAATATTAAAATCAGCAACAGTATTTCCAGAGCCATGAAGAACCCACTTGGTAGTAAGAAGTCCTTCCACACCAACTGGCCCTCGAGCATGAATACGAGCAGTGCTAATACCCACTTCAGCCCCTAATAATTAGTAATAATTTAATTAGTTATAAATAAGACTAAAAGCACTTGTTATGAATTAATATATCAGTTAGGATACAATATCTTACAATAATTTCGATTTTGGATAGTTTGAAAAGAATTGTTAAGGAATACTTTTAGTTAAAGATTGTTTTTAAAAGTGAGCTTAAAGTGAAAATGTTCGTTTTTTGAAAAAGAATTATGAGTAATTTTCAGGAAATCGTAAGATATATGAACCAAGAAACATTAAATGATTTTTAAACTTTTCAAATGATCAATATTATTTTATATATCAGATTTACAATAAGTCTGAAAAGATTAACAGAATAATTTTAAAAATCAAAATCACATACGTAGAATTAATGAACTTAAGTTTAAGGAACTTATAAATACATTTGTTTGGAAACTTTAAAAGTTAATTCTTGGAAAATTTCTGTATAAAATTCTTTGAAAAATTACACATAGGATATTGCTTTGATAAAGAAATTCAGCTTAATTCTTTAAAAACACTACCCTAAGCAGTACATTTTTTTAATTATTTCAAATTAGTCTTTTCAAATCAACTTTTTAATTGAGCTTGATCTTTCGCAATATTTAAAAATTGAAGAGTTTGGTCTGAATTTTTTTAATCGGTAATCTAAAGTTTCAAAATAGTTGAAGTAAATATTAATTTTGGTTGTTATTATTTTTTGGATCACATAATTATAAACAGACACGAGAGTTGTGAGTGTTTTTACAAAGTGATAAAAATGCTTGTTAAGCTATCAAGAAATGAGAAAAACTAAGAAATATTACTTAATCGATTTTCTTTAGATTTAAATTTTTTTAAAAGGGATTGAACTATTATCATAATTTAGACACTTTCATGGATAGAAAATCTAAAGTTGAATAGTTAGCTTTATTTTTTCTTTAATCCAAAAGAAATCAATTATTCACAGATTTTATATTTTGGGCGTTAAACATTAATTATATTGTTTCTTTTGTTTGAAAAATTTAAATACGAATATCTGTTTTAGTTTTAATGTATATCTATAACTTCTGACAACCACCAATATTCTAATACTGTTGAAAAGCATAAATTAACTTCACAAGAATTGATCTTTCTTAAATAATAGACTGCATATCTCGCATAAAAATGCGCATTTTGACACATATGCATAGATTAAAAACATATTTACTTAATAAGCTCAAACTAACAAGAAGATTTTTTTTTCTTTTTCTTTGATCACATACTATCATACGCTTAAAATATATGTAAATTAATTTTAAAATAATATGTAACATACCTAAGCCATAACGATAACCATCAGCAAATCTTGTACTCGAATTATGGAAAACGCATGCACTGTCAACACCTTGTAAAAATCTTTGTGCGTTGTTCTCTGAAAAGGAGAAAATATATATTTATGAAATAACAGTAAAAACTTACAAAAATTTTAAAAAGTTCTTAACTTGTAGAAAAGATATTTATTTATAATAAATAAAATGTTGTCCACAATTTAAAAATTTACAATGTTAAGATGTTCCTAAAATTTCACATGTCACGAAGCTTGTGCTTAATTACACTAAAGTTTACTTTCAAAATGTTACACTTAAATCCTATTGGAGATTTCATCCTTAATTTAATATTTTAATGGATAAGCAAGCTTTTTTGTTTGATTACAATTATTTTCCCAAAGTATAAATTTTTAATTTTACAAATAAAGATTCTCAATTGTATGAGATAGCCTTTGATTAAATCATTTCTATTTAATTAGGCAAATGCTACGAAATTCATTAATGAATAATTAGTGTTCAATCTAGATAGGTTCAGAATATAAATCAGTTGTATTTGTCCTTTGATTACAAATATAACTTTTCTTGATACACCTAAGTATTCATCAAAATTTCAATCTTTTTAGAGAATAAGTAAAAATTGAATATATTTCATTAGTGAAAGAAAGTTTTATAAACGCTCAATTTTAATAACCTTTGAAACAATAAATTAAAATTAAGGAAATGTAATTTTTTTCAAATTAAATTAATGAATGACTTCAAAAAATATTATTAACAATAATTATATAAATATAATTTTCATTTTTACAGACTGTAAAATATATAAGTAAACAAGAGAAATTTAAATCTTTTTTTAAATTAATAATTAATTATACCAAATGCAATTCTCTTTTCTCGTACAAAAATAACTTGTAGTAGTAATTTTATCGGCAGCTTTTATTAAATATAATCATCGCAAAATTTATATTTTTACTTTAACTTAAATACAAAAATATAAGAAAAAACTTTTAAATATATATTAAAATATGTTCACCATCTTCAGTAATGATGACATCTGTATGACTGCTTCCATAGGTATTTATGTGATTTATAGCGGATTCTACACTTTCTACAATTTCAATAGCACATTCCAATGAACCATACTCTGTTTTCATTGATTTAGCTGGAGGGGGACCAAATGTAAGCATACTGTGGAGGCGAGGTCCAGAAAAAATATTTACCTAAGAAGAAAAAGAAAAAAAAATGCTCTCATACTGAAAACACAGATGAATGAAAGAATTTGGAATGTTACAAATGGTACGTGTCATAAGGAACAAAGGCGAATAAGAAAAGAGGGACTTACTCCTTCTTTCTTCAGTGTATTACAAACATCTACAAAGAGGTTATTGTCCAAATGGGAGCGATGAAGAAGGAGAGTTTCCATTGCATTGCAAGCGGCAGGATAATCACATTTGGAATCTTTCACTAAATTACAAGAAACGAAAAAAAAATTAATTAAGTGGATAAGACAACTGGTCCAGATAATATTTCAGTCGAACTAATATTGTATTTTCTCACAGAAACTAAGAATTTGCTATTATACTTACTAGGATAAAACTGATTTACACGAATTAAATGTATAAAGATATTTATTCTATGTTTTACCTCAAGTTATATTTTTAAACTAGTATTCATAATTCATTTACGCTTACTCACCAACTTAATTGCTTCCCTTGTTTCTTCATTGAAGTATCCTGTATTACACTTTTTTACGTGAATATTTTTACATCTATATTTTTTACTTTATATTAATGATAAATTTTACCTTATATTTTACAGTATATTTATATTTCATACACATTAGTGGTCAGTTTAAATTGTCTGAGACAAAATTAATTTTTTAATTACATTCCCCTTTCGAACTCCTTAAACAGAACTACATATAAACAGGAACAAAAAAAAAGAGGGAAATATTATCTGTTATAGTTACGTGTTTTAAATAAATATAATGTACAAAAATCAAGAGTACAATTAGTTCAATTTTATTTCAAAATATATTGCACATTTCTTACAAATGTAACTTGTTAGTAATGTAATGAGTCCGATTCATAAATTAATAAATCTGTTTCATGTGTTCAAGTTAAATTTACCTTAATTACGTAACAGATTTCCTTTAAATAATAATAGTTTTTCAATTAATTTTTAAACTATGTATTAATTGTATTACTCTATTAATTGCATTAAATTAAATGTTAATTAAATTACACTATGTTAATTCTATTAAACTAAGCATGAATTGTATTCTATGTATTAATTGTATGAAACTATGCTCTTTATTTGTATTATACTCGTATACTCTATTAATTTTATAAAATTAAGAGTTTATTGCGATAAACTAAGTATTAATTATATTATTCTATTAAATGTATTTTAAATCAAATAATAAATACTTATGAATTACTCTATTAATTGTATCTCACTATGAGACTTGCACAATCGTAATTTACCTTAATAATGAGAAAATAAGAAAGATCTTAGTGATAAGAAAATTTGCTCGAATATGATCTTAATTTAAAGTCTTATTTGCAATTTTAAAGAAAATTTAAATTATTTTTTCCCAAATGAAACAGATATTGGATTAGAAAAGTGCCTCTTTTTTGTTTTTATTTTATTCTGTATTATTGTTCTATTCAAATTTAACGTATTATTATTTTTAAAAAAAATAAGGAAGTTTTTAACGTTTTTAAGACAGTAAACAGATTACTTATTATGGACTTTAAAATGTAAATGAACTACAATTTGGTTATAAAAGTAAAATCTGTTTCTACAATGAAGTCTCTGTAGAAATAAGTATGCACAAGTAATTACATACGCATGAAAAAATATAATATTGATTCTTAATTGCTGTAATTAACAAACACAAAGCGATTTTACCTATGCGTAAAGCCATAGCAGGATCAACATTCTCATCAACGTAAACGTGACAAACCCCTTCACTGTGTCCTAATACTGGAATGCCTCTGCTTTGCTTCTGTATTTCCTTAACTAATTGGGAAGATCCACGAGGAATGACCAAATCTATGTAATCTTCCATACTTAATAGTTCTCCGACATCTTCACGGGTACTGACCTAAAATACGAAACAAATTCATTTCCAAAATGTAAGAAAAAAATTTGTTTATTTAAAAATATATATATATAAAAGAAGCTGTATGTCTAGGTCAATTTCATAATCTTAATATGATTAACTTTATTTGTTTAAAAACACAGTTAAGCAATTAAGCATTCTTAGTAAGAAAGAGTAAATTTAAAAGAATTTTTGCAGAAAATTTAGTTAATTCAAATGGATAATCATTTTGATATGGAAAAAAAAATTCCAAGCCAAGTTTGCTTTAAGTAGCGAATGTAATGACTCTCCCACGTATTTCTCTTCAACTAACCTTAAAGACTTTTCTATGACGTTATCTGGTTAGAAAACCCCGACTTGTGATTACGTAAATTAGCAGTGCTATATACTAAAGTAAAGTGAATAGGGATAGAATTAGATAATTCAGATAGTGAGATTGCACGCGAACTTATGCTGCGAGGAATTTGAAGTTATAGCACATCTTGTACATACAACATTGGTGCCAGATGGTTATTCAGTTATCGAATAGCTGAAATTGTAATTGGATCCAGTGTACTTGTTCCAGATTCGGACTCACTTTTATGATTATTGAGATAAGAAGAATTTTCAATTTATCTATGGTTAGAAATGAGAGAAAGTTTTCCGCTCCACATTTATAATAGAGTAATTGCTTTGAGATCATTCAAATAGAATCAAATAAAATCAATTTCAGTTCTTTTCTCACTCTTTCTTGACTTAACTTTTATTGAGCTTCGATGATTCAAACAAATAGTCGCGAACAGGGTCGTCACAAAATTACTAGTGATTTTACCCATAAGACGTGTTCTTTTCTTCTTAATTAAACAACTCGGATATAGAATGTGTATAATTTAAAAAAGTTATTCATATTCAGATGTATCGTTTTTAATTGAAACACATCTATAAAAGCTTAGTTTCATTTTTTTTCCAGTTTCCGATTCAAATAATTTGCTTGAATTGATCTATTTTTAAGTAAAACAGGATACTTACAAGCGAGATAGCCTCACTCGCTGAATGCATTGATAGAGCTTCTTCTACAAGTTTCATGAGATACGTATTTGTGTGAAGTGCTTCTTTGCCACCTTTTAAAAGAAGACCGTTTGCTGAACTCATAGCCAAAGCAGCAACCTGTTCAATTGGAGGGAAAAAATATTATTTAAGCAACTTATTGAGAAATATTAACTTAGTATTACTTAATTTCACTACTGGAAATATCTCGCCTCTTAATTTTGTACAATAGTGGCGCTAAATATTTATCAGAAGTGTTTTTAAGACTTTTCTATCGGTACATTTCTTTCCCCTACAACAATTTTTGATAGAACATGGAATAAAAATTATTAATTAAAACTGCTATTTTAGCCGATTGAAGCATTTTCTCGTTTATACACACTCTTTGACTGTAACATACAGATTTATTTAACAAATGTGTCTTTTTAATACAAATAACGTTTTACATATTTTGATTACCAAATTATTATGTGTTTATTGAATTAATTTTATTAAACCCTTATGCTGATGTTCTAAAATAAAACGCTATTTAAATTTCAAAAACGTATTACTATTTTTATTGATAAAAACTCTGTAGCAAATTTAAGGATTGGATAATAGATACGGTGAATTTTAGTTTAAATGGTTTCAAGACTCTAAAATTTCAAAATTTCCAATGTTAAAAAAAATATATGTTAGAGCCACATCTTTTCTAGACATTTTGGTACTTCTCTTTTAACGATAATATAAAAACTTTCTTAGCTTAACCTTGCTTAGTTTATTCTTGTTGTTATAATTTTCAACTTTAATTTCATTTGTATCAAAACAAAAAAGTTTAGTTTGAGCGCAGGATTTCTCAGAAAATATCATATTAGTTTAAAATTTCATACACATGCTCAAAATAAATATTTCTCTGACTTATTCGTCAAAATTTAGAAAAATTACTAACATAATCAGTTTTATATGAACAGAATTGTTTTTTTAATCTTATTATTATCTTAATTGTGTTCAAAAATTTAGTTTCTAAATTTCTAGTTTTAATTTCTAACCTCAAATCTGGACATTTTTCATCTACATAACATTGCTTCTAAATTTTTGATCACAATGTTGTACTTCAGAATCCTGCGCGTATTGGAAGAAAATTCGTTAGATATACTGCTGTTTGTAGAAAATGCAACACCATGAAAGAATCATCAGAATCAAATGAAATTTAATGCAGAAACGACTTGTACTGATACAAATAAATGATGAAATTTTCAAAACAAAAGAAACAAATTAAGCGTCCGAAATCAGTATTTGGTGCAGCCACCATGCGCTGCAATAAGTGCTGCTATACGACGTGGCATGGAGTCAAACAGATGTTGAATATCTGCTTGAGGAAGAGAATTCCATATCGCTTGTATGCGCAACCAAAGTTCGTCTTTGGAAACTGCAGGACGCGGATCACGAGCGAGACGCCGACCAACCATATCCCACACGTGCTCAATAGGCGACATATCCGGTGAATAAGCAGGCCAAGGAAGAAGTTGCATGCGTTGTGCTGAACAGAAGTCTCGAACAGTCCGCGCAACATGTGGGCGTGCATTATCCTGCTGAAAGATAGCTCCAGGGATGCCTTGAAGGAAAGGAACGACTTCGGGCTGTAGCACTTCACGGCCGTACCTGTTGCTATTGAGATTACCCTCAATTCGTATCAAATTGGATCGTCCATGATACGAAATCGCACCCCAGACCATAACTCCGGGTGTTCGACCACTATGTCGTTCAATAATACACTCAGGAAGGCAGCGTTGACCGGCATAACGTCTAACACGAACACGGCCATCATGGGTCCACAAATTGAAGCGTGATTCATCTGAAAAGACAACTTGGTGCCAATCAGCTCGCCTGTCTCTGTGCTCAAGAGCCCACTGCCGACGCAGCCGTCGATGATTCGCCGTGAGGGGAATCCTGTATAAAGGCACCCTTGCACGCAATCCACGGCGCAGCAGACGACGACGAATTGACGAAGCCGACAATTGTACACCTGTAGCAGTAGACCAACGTGCTGCCAGCTGCCTGGAGGAAGCTGTGCGATCATTCACCGCCATGCGGAGCAGGTGTCGATCATCGCGCTCTGACGTCACCTTCTGTCGTCCAGTGCCTGTTTTTCGAGTTGTTCGGTGCTCGTCGGTCCACTGCTTCCAAACTCGCATCACTGTGGAACTGTTCCGCTGCATACGAGCTGCTATTGCGCGATAGGAAAATCCTCCTTCTCGAAGGCCGATTATCCTCCCTCGTTCAAACTCCGTAAGTTGCTTGAATTTCTTATTCTTCCGTCGTGGAGGCATACTCAGGTCTCACTAAACGTTTGCCACTAACAAATAATCATAGACTTTTTTCAACGTCCCGCTACAGCACTTTATTTATACGCTTTCAGCATCAATTCAGAGGGCGCTGCGCGCGCCGCGCACGCGCGATGGCTCTGAAACTTTATTAATTTGCATAATATCCTATAATTGACATTTGCTGCGAATTTCATTTGATTCTGATGATTCCTTCATGGTGTTGCATTTTCTACAAACAGCAGTTTATGT
>BMAW01082342.1:128413-142247 GCA_019974015.1 Nephila pilipes
TGATTTTAAAGGGAAATTGAGAAGTTCTTTAAGGGAAAGCCTTCTTTGCGTACACTTTTCATGATAATATAACATTAGGATACAGAAGTCCATTTCCTATCAAACTCAAGGTTATTATCAAGTTTCACTAAAAAGAAATGATAATACCTGTAATGCATTGTTTCAAATCATCTTACTCAATAAAAATAGAAAAGACGAAGTCTCTACCTTCGCATACTCCCACAGAAAAATAACATAAAAGATTAAATTTGTATTATTTTTGATAAGGTTATTTTGTATACCTAAACAAATGATATGACTATTAGCAACCAAGTACAACGAAGAAAAGGACACCTTTATGACTTCATTAAAAAGCTTATCAGGGTTGGTCTTAAAATTTTTATCACTATTTGATTGAAAACGTGGGGGGAGGGGCTAAATTATATACATTTCTTAACAATTGTACATAACGCAAATTACAAAAAAACAATAAATTAATTTTTGATAGTGACTGATACTAAGACAATACTTGCAATGAAAATAGTTAGAAAACATTTCAGCGACATTGTAAATATTAATTAATCGTAGCAAGTTAATATAATACATCGAAAAATTCTATTGAACAATATGATATTTTAAAAACTTTGAAACTGAAAAGAACATGTTAGAATTATTATTTATTTTCCTCTAATAAATCATTTGAGAAATTTTTTAAAAATTTCTTACAATATAAAATATTTTACGAATTTATTAATTATTTTTATAAAAAATTAATGATGCTCAAAGGAAGATTAATGCAACAACAATTTTAAAAAGTTTTGCGCTTAAAAAAGTTAATACTCGAAATTTGAGTGCTAATTTAAAGTTTTTTTCCAAATAATTTCATTAAAAAAATTTCGAAGGTAAAATTAGAAGCAGAAATGTTAATTATAATATTTAATTTAATTATGAACAGGATAACTTATATATATTATACGAATGACAATAATTACAATTTCACAAATACTTTTGAAAAATTAGTTCAATATTTTTTCAATTTTTATTTAATTAATTAATTTATTGAATATATTTTGTATATTTCTTTTCATTTAAATAAATAAGAAAAATATAGTTAATAAGTTCGCTTTAAATTAATTTTTTCTAATTTGTTTCTAAATTCTAAAAAGGCAGAAGTAAAATTACATAACATAAATGCATTATAATTAATTATCTAAATATATGCAAGAAAGTAATACTAAAAAGTTGAAATATTCAGCAGTGGGCCATACAATCGGTAAGAAATAGAGGAAATTAAATTATTTTTATCTTTTAAAAATCTTATTTCTTACTTTATTTGCTATTCACTTACACAGAATTCCTTTTGCAAGATTCTGAAAGGCAATTATGCCTCCCCACCATAAATATAATATTTTCTTCTAAATGTTCTGGATTTCTTTATTTTCGAAGGATGGAAAAGAGTACCAATTTTAAAACAGATTCATGGACGAAAAATTATGCACAAATTTTTCAGTGTAAATTTTTAATTTCCCAGAAAATGATGTGTATAATTTTTTATTTCTTCTTTTTTTTTAAGAAAATTTATGATATGCTAGAATTTTTTTGCCATTTTATTAAATATTTAGCTCATATTTCAAGAGATGATAAATTCCTTGAATAAGGAGATTTTGCTCTTTCCTTTTTCATACAGTAGATGGCAGCATAATAACACCACAAAATATTTTCATACATTTTTTGCAATAGAATTCATTCATACTTCACTTTAACAAATTAAAACACGTAGATTACTCGATCATACGTTTTAAAAGTCCTATTAAGAGTAAAGAATTTACAATAAAAATTTAAAATAATCATTTCTCAAAGTTCGTTTCGAAGTATAAAGCGATTATATTCAAGCTAATTTTACTTGATTTTTCCATATTTTAAAATTCAGTAACTTTAAATAATTCAAAATATCTTTATATAGCTCTCTTACATTATTATCTAAAATGAATAACCGAATAGACACAAGCTTTAATATTAATTTTAAAATTGCTACAGCCAATCATTAATTACCATAAATAAATACCTCGCCTAAGAGTTTAACTCCGAATATCTCAACTTTTTGGAAAGAAAAATAAATTATTCCTCAAAATGTAGGTAATTTTTAATTTTTATCAAAATAAACTAATAATGTTTGGAAAGTTTCTTCAGAACTCATGTTAAAAAAAAAGTCACCGATTTTCGCACAATTTGATTCGTTAAATACTAGATGGCGCCCTATGAAAGTCATTTCTGTCAATGAAATCTTGGATGTTCTCGTTAATTTTCCCAGTGACCTCACATTTTTATAAAGAAATTAATTCTTATTACGTATTTTAATGAATAAAGTATTTACGAATGGATTCTGCTAAAATATCAAATTGTTTTGTATTCCATTACAGATCTTAATAATGATAAATCAAAAGAGATTTCACAAATTATTCAGTTTTGAATTGAATGTTGGGGGGAAAGAATTTGTATCACACAGTTTCATATAAATAGGTAAAAAATACTATTAACTTGAGAGTAAGTGTCATTTTAAATTTCAAGAACAATTAATAATATATTATTATCAAAGATTTACTGACTACTTAACAAATGAATGTCTGCATTTTTTTTTTTTTTTTAAAAAAAAGGAGGCGTATTTTATGAAATAAAAAAAGTATAACAATGGAAAAATCAATTTATGGAATTACCAGTATTATTTTATCAATAAGTTATCCACCTACTTTCATTGGAAATAACTGTACAGAAACATTATGTGCAAATTGAAACTGAATTTACTTGAACGTAAATGTAATCTGCTTGATAAGTATAATATTTATTTCAATTAAATATGTATGACTTTAATATATTCAGCGTAAAATAAACAAAACTTGAAGGTGTTGGGAAAGGTATATTATTCTTATATTTAAATGATATCATAAATCTTTTATGAGTTAAAAATTAACTGTGATTAAAAATACTTCAAAATGCAGGAATATTAAAAATTCTTCTCTATTGGTAAGAAGAAATTTAAAATACATATCTTAAAAAATCAAATGAAAAGGAAATTTTTAACCCCTGAAGTTTAGAAAGGAAGGCGAATGTCTTTAAATCAGCAAAGTTTAGATTAGCATCCGACCTGACAACCTTTATTAAGAAGTAATCACAGTGCGATTTTTTTTTTTTTTTTTTTTTGTCTACGAAATACAGAAATATTTGGAATTTATAAGAAAATTTTACATAAAGCACGCAAAAAAATAGTTATTTCTTCAATTGGCTCTCTACGGACAAGATGTTGTGTATTTTAATTGCTTTTATAAATAAGAAATACATTTTTTAAAAGGTTTTCAATAAAATTTTCTTATACCAGTTTTAGACATCATGGTGTGTAATATACCAATTTTAGACATTATAATGTTATTTACGCAAATACGATTTATGTGTTCACACTCACCTTTACGATGTTTGCATATTATTCTAACGGTTTATTCTATATATTTAATGAGTAAGTAACGTTTTTGATCAGCTGCCCATCAAAATAACACATAAAATATTTTTAAAACACAACTATCTTCAAACTACATATCATCGATTTTATTGCTTTTTAAACTCTTCAGAATATAAATAGCAAAGAAAGGAAAAGGATATAAAATATATTTGTCACGCTTAGACCAAAGGCTGTACGTCAATCCGTCTGAAAATGAGAAAATAAAGTCTGCTGAATTTTATTCTCTGATTTTAATCTTAACAAAATATAGTATGTGCAGATGTCATAAAAAGAATAAGACCTATCGTGATGTTGATGAAATATCAATTCTTGTTCCATTTATAGTTCTCTTTGAAAACAGTAAAACCATATTTGCATTATGCTTCGCAATTTTCAAAAAAGTGTTATGCACTATACACGAAACTCTCTCTCTCTGAAATCGAGTCCATAAAGTTGTGACATTGGCTATTCGCGATTTTCTCTTCACTAACCTTGGGGGCCTTAAATGAGATCGATTGCACGAAACAAACAGTTTCTTCCCAACCAAAATGAAACGTGATTATTCTAATTAGAGGCAGGTGGAAATAAAGTGAAGTGAGCTAGAGAGGAGAGTATTTAAGCAAAGGGAAATTTTGAAGATTAGAGGTCGAGAGGCACTAGCGTTGAGTATATACCTTACAGGCGATATCAAAAGTAGCTACGGGCGATAGTGATCATAGTGGAGTCAAGAAATCAAGTCAATCTCAACTTGGGAGATTTGGGAAGGACACTATTAATTCGGTATTAGTTGAATGGGTGAATCTAATTATCTAGGATGTATTAAAGGAGAGCACATATCCATCGAACATTATACTGCAAGGCTATTGAATAAATAGTTGTGTGAGATTTGTCTAGTGTCTTTCTTGTAGGTTATTGACTTTTAGTGTTAGTTATATTTAATTGGGTTATGGCACAAGAGTCGGGTAGAAGTGATTCGCTACAAAGTGCTAGTTTAATGAATAATATCACGCAATTCGTATAAAAATTCTATTGCATTCTCACAAATATGTCCCTATAATGGACCTTAAGAACATTTTTATCATCATCAGTTCTCGTCACGCCAAGCAAGTGCATGAGACCACAACTGCGCTCCATCCATTTCTGTTTAATGCTGAGCACTTCCTCAACTCAACTATCCAAATGAATTTCTCTTCCATGGCCTACGGTGTCATGTGGGTCTTTCTGTCTTTTTCTTTTCACCTGGTGCCCATATCCGCGCTATTCTTGTATTAACATTTTATGGCATTCTAAGTATATATCCAATCCATGTCCAGCGTCGTTTTTTAACTCTAGCAGATGCTTTGAAATTTTATCTAGCAGTATGTTTATAAGTAAGTTTTTGAAAGGCATTTGATTTCTTTTCTTGTGATCTAGTAAATTTGCAAGCTTCACTTCTATAAAGAAGGACTACTAATACTGTTGTATTAAATACATACAATTTGAGTTAAGCGCTTATATTTGAGGGTTTCTAGAATTTATACTTTGTTTTGAATGAATGCTGGGCTTTTCTTATTCAATTTTTTTTATCTCTTCATTTGTGCGTCCCTTTTTATCATTTTTACCGCCAATAATTGGTTATTATTTAATTATTATTTTATTCCAGAGAATCGAATTTTGAATTATGTTAATAAGCTTTGCTGCATGTAAATTGAGTATAGTAAATAGGCGATGGGAGATTGTAGCACATGATAGAAAGTAGGCGGTTGGAGGGTGAGTAGAGAGAGAGAGGAAGTTTTCATGAAATGTGTGTGGTAAGACATGTGCTCGCGCAGATCTGAAAGAGAATTTAGAATTTGATGCTTAATAACAGGGTGTCTCGCAATTGCTGAGATTGATTTCTTTCCTGACTCGAACCCACCTTTAATATTAGTCAGATAAGTATTACTTTTCGATTCTCTTTAGCTGAACATGCGGGAAGGGCTCTACTCCCCTTATTAAGTTCTGGATTAGGAAAATCATTTAATCAATATTAGATAGATTTTCTTAACCGACTCATTCATGTGTGAACATGGCCGCTGTAGCCTAGTGGTCATGGTCGCTAACTCGTAGCCGGCGTTTTATCCATTGAGTCGTGGATTCGAGTCCTGATGCCACTAAAGACCCGCCATGTAGTGGGGATGATGGACGTTAAAACTGTCAAGGAGTGAGTGAGCGACGAATAAGTCTAATGGTGAAAAAACTAGATATGGCTGTGCTGTGCCAAAAAGATGTAATTCTGATCTAGACGTTCGAAAAAAGAGGAGAAGGAAAGGTAAAAACAGGTTGACAAGAAGGAGGATCGAAAATAAAGAAGGGTCGCTAAGATATCCGAGGTGCGTGTCACCCGTGTTTACCAAAGGCAGTAAACTCTATCGGATAGAAAAAAATCCACTACAATTCCTGAGGTGAATGATGTCTGTACTTTCCCGAAGAAGATAAGCCCCTGAGGGCAGATCTGTCGAGGATTCAATTCCTCCCTTTGGAGTGGTAAGGAAGTTTGGAGAAGTAAGTGTCAACTCGGGTCTCGTCCTCGTCACTTGACAGAGATTCAGAATTACAAGGTTTGTCACCAATTGTCCTCGTGTGTTGCTTCTACGTACGACGTTAATAAAAACAATCAGTCAAATTCCTGTTTGAACTTATGTGACTTGCGATGGCACAAATTACAAATAAAAGCGGAACCGGGCCATCACAAAGCAACAAAATATTTTCAACTGCGGACCCTATTTTGACATTTTGACTGGAAGGTCCTTTTCAGAGAGTAACTTTGCTTTCTAATCTCTCTGTAATTAGACATGTGTTCTCTAATTTCTGAAGAAAGTTCGTGGATCAAATATTTGACTATTTTTTATAGAATTTCTTGTAGCTTACAGAATCAAACAGTTAGTAAAACTTTATAAAAATTGTTTTATATATTATTTATTTCATTATTTATTTCATTATTTCCTTTCTTAAGATTTTTAACGCTTCTTTTAAAAGAATTGTCTGTAATGTGAATCAGTAATTATTATTCACAAACTTCAGAAATATTTTGAAAAGTCTTTAAATAATCAGACATATAAAATATTGCAATCACACTCTTTTTTTCGGTGCATTCGGAGCAAATCTCTGATTGATATTTCATGTTCAAGGTATGTTTTTGTTTACTATTTCTGTTTGTTCAAGAGAACACGTCGTCTATGTATACAACAAAAAATAATAGAAAAATTGTGCGACGGTTCCGGATAAGATCATTCTGTTTGACCAGCCTTACTCTGATTTGATATAGTTCATTTCAACTCAGGATTAAATTGACTAGAAAATTCTCTTCGTTTCATTAACTCTCGCACAAATAAATGTTGTGCATTCTAGTATTTTTAAATATTTAAATTCTATATAGTTATAAGAAATGCATTAGATATATAAAGTACTATCAAATGTTATTTTCGTGAAAAGGAAAGTTGGTACTTTGAATTATTATTTTTTAAGTGAATTTCTATTAGCTAATGTTAAGATGAAAAATATAATGTAAAGTTCTAGAAAGCGAAATGAATAAACTAAAACGATTTGTATTAGCTATGGAATAGTAATTTGTGTTACAAATTACCTCGTTCCATCGCACTTTAATTGGTTGATCGATTTTATGTGGGATGTAGAGCAACAAAGGCTATTACCCCCCCCCTCCACTACATTTATGTTCTCCGAATGCTAAAGTAATAATATATTAATTGATTTATTGTTTTTTGTAGGATATAGAGCAACAAAGGTTAATATTCCGTAAGAATACATTCAAATGAATGCTTACATTTGGACAATTTACTTTGTGGAATTTAAATACTATTTTCAAACGGTAAAGTTTGCTTGGTATCAGAAAATATTTAATGCTACCTCGAAGGACCACAGTATGAAATAAGAAAATTAGAGTATTGAACGTTAATTTTAATTTATACTGAAAATCCTCAAATTTTTTTAACCGATTAATTTTGATTATTTATTAACATAGCACTTAGAAACAACTCGAGGACCTCGCTATGGACCTCGTAACTCTGAAACTCGATCAAGTGATGAGGACAACACATAAATCGGCCCCTCCCTATTCAAACTTCCACAACATTCCAATTTGAGAATATTGAGCCTTGATAGATTAAAAGTACATCAGCCCCATTACACTACAGATCTTTACCGGAATCAGGACTTGAACTCATAACCCATGACCGCTCAGCTACTGCAGCCATTTAAAATTCGTGGAAGGAAAGTTTTAAGAAAATACGATTACAATTTAAATATCTCCTCAACTAACTATTTCTCTAAATTTCGAAAACTTTCATCATTAATCGGTTGTTTATAACTGTAATGTAACTTTAACTGAGGAAAATTAAATCAAATAAACGATGATCAATTTTTTGATTAATTATTTATAAACGTCGCACTTGGGAACAACTCAAAAGCTATTGGAAATAAACCTCGTAAATATGAACCTCGGTCAAGTGACGAGGACGTTTCATAAGCTTAAAGCTCCCTCTCCAAACTTCCACACCACGCTAACGGGAGGACTTAAGACCTCGATCGTATTTTATGTGAATCAGCCCCTCTACACGATAGATCTTTTGGAGCACTTGGACTGCAATCCACGATTCAAAGGAAATAACAATGATCGTGAGCTGGCGACCATGACCATTCGGCTTCCACGGCCTAAAACAATGATTAAAGAAGACTATGATGCGTAATTTTATTTTTAAACAAGTAAAAATATTATGTGTAACTTATTTATGTGAATTAAGATAAGGCATATTAATTCGTATTGTAGATGTATTAGCCGAAAATAAATTTTATTGGTTGTACTGAAATTTTAAACTCACACACCTCGCATTTGAAAATATTCTGTTCAGTTGAAAATATTCTGAGATTCAGCCTGGACACTAATTCTCAGCGTACCTGTATCTTGAGAGAAACTGGGACACGTTACCATCCCTCCATCAATAGGGGGGGAAATTATTTTAGTGTTGAAGATGCAATGATTGGATCACACACACAGGCATTATGTTAGACGGCCGCACACCTTTGCATGTGTTTGAAAAAGGCTTTTTGATTGCTATGAGGTATAGAGAGGTGATCTTAGAGCCTTATGTTCGGCTTTTCAAGGCGCAGTTTGTCCTGGGTTCCTGTACAAGGACGATAACGCTCGTCCATATAGGGCTCAGCTGGTCAACGATTACCTAGAAAGTGAGGATATCCACCGTATGAATTCACTTGCGAGATCTCCCGATCTTTAATCTATAGAGTATGTCTGGGACGCTCTTGTGAGAGCGCCTTTCCCCCCTTTCTCGAGAATCACGCCGGAGTTAAAAACTACCTTGCTGCATAAAGGGGATCGACTGTCACAGGAACTCCTCAACTGTCTCTTGTCCAGTATACCGATATGCTCTGCGACCTGTCTGGCTATGAGGTGGTACCATACCCCATATTAGACTCATTTTCAGTTCGAAATCACAACATGGATTTTGAGAATTTTTGCATTATGAACTTAACCAATAATCATACGTACATAAGGTGACTTTTGAATGGCTTATCTCTTTCACGATAATAAGTGCAAACTCGTACTAAATTTCTGTAAAATATGTCGAATTAGTTTCTTACAAATTCAACATAATGGGGCAAATTCTCTTAATTTGACACACGGGGGATAAGGGATAAGTGAATGCTCATAAATTATCTCCGCCGCATATGTAAATGGAAAATATAATTAAATTTTAATGGATTAGTATTCGTCTTTTTTCTATATACCGTTACAAATTTCATTCCACAGTTGCATTGGGTAAATCGTTTCAGAACTCTGTTTTAGTAACAGTTAACTACATTAATCAGTTTTGTTTTTTATTAATTTTTAATTTACTCTACTCTCATGTTTTTGTTATTTAAAATACATTTTGCATGGACATCCGTTTAATCGGGATAGATTAATTTAATCATGAGAGTGCCGGAAATCCCCTCTGTACATCCAAAAAATGTACTGAAAGCCTATTTAAAGAAAAGCACTCAATACACATTGATTTAATACATTTTCTTTATAATGAACAATCTGAAAAAATGTCTATAACTTTGAAGAAAATAAATTATTTCGATAAATCCAGCGAAACAAAAACGTAACGTTTGAATTCGGTGAAAATCGTTGAAAAAAAAAGTGTGTAGTGATTTATCCATAAGAAAGATACAATAGACTGAATACCATAAAATGGAATGAATTCCCAAAAGACGACTACAGCCTTCAAAGAATCGGCAGAAGATCTGGGACAGAATTCATCATTTTGTAGAATTTTAGGTCGTTTCTATAGAGATAACTTATAATAAAGTTTACTTTTGAAACAAAGTCGTTTATCTTCAAAATTGAATCATATCGATTTTTTTCCATCATGTCAGAAAAAGCTTAAAGTCTCCGTGGGGAAAAAGGGTTTCATACTGAATTATTTGAAATAGAAAAGGCATGATTTGATGAAAAAAATCTCAAAAACCACTTTTAAAAAGACTGCAATTTTATAATAAGGTATCAGTTGTATAATTAAATTTTTTAATAAATTAGTTATCTAACACACACAAAATTTTACAATTGATACTCGTATATATGAAAAGATGTTGAAATGATTTGAATTTTTAAAAACTGCAAATCTAAAAATACGCTTTTTAAAATCTTTCCACTAATTCAGAATGGGTGTAATTTAATATTTAAAATTTTAAAAGCAACTATCATTTACTAAAATAAAATTAGAGTTATTTAAGACCGTAGAAATGGAAAGAAACAAAGCCAGATTAAAATAATAACTCGCGAATATGGCATGAAGAAAACTAATTAAATTTTCCTTCACATGCAAATAATGTATACTTTTTATTACATAGATCAGTCAAGTTTTAGAAATAATTTCATATTTCATATCTAAAAATTTATTTCGAAATCCAAGAAATTATAGGGAAAAAAATTGTATAAAAGTTGAGAAGTTATTCTTAATTTTTCAACAATCTTAATTCAAAAATTATATTTATACAATAAAAATCAAAATAAATAAATAACTTGTTACAATGATTCTAAACTTGCTAAGTACTTAATTTCATAAATATGTAGTGAACTTTTTGCGGATGGTTTTTAAAATGTTAAAGGTATTGGGGGGGGGGGAATGTGTATCTCGATACTTTTATTGAAATTGATAATAAATCAACTCATTTTTAATAACATTTTCTAATCATTATTTCAAATATGAGAAAATTGTATAGTTTTTATTTCATTTTCATGAAACGTATGTACAATATGTTTAAAAAAGGAATCAAATTTTATGAAACTATGAAAATGTAGATACGATAGTTATATATATATTTTAGTAAGCACCGAAAAATCATAAAAATGTTATAAAGTAAGCATGACGAACATCTGTGAAGGAACTGATATAAATTTTATATTTTAACCCCGTTTTATAGAAGATGACAATATATCTTTTGAGTATGTGATGTGATTCTAAAATATATAAAAAAAAAAAAAAAAGAAAGAATTCGCTTAAAATACTTTCTAATTCGCTTAAAATACTTTCTAGGTGGATAAGAAAATCCCCAAAATGCAAATATTTGCATAGCGATTAAGCAACTTAATAAAAATGTCAAAAGATTCATCCTTTTTTCTGTTTCCAACTATTAAAGTTAAATTAATTTTTTTTTTTACCGTAAGTAATTTTTAATGAATTTCAAAGGTAGAAAAACTTCTTCAAAGCAAATTGGAACAGATTTTGTATCTCTCAATAGTGATAAATATATTTTAAGAAAAAAAAAAAAATTATGAGTATAAAAGAATTTAAAGAAAGACCTGTTTTATATATATATATATATATATATGTATATATATATATATATATATATATATATATATGTATATATATATATATACTTATTTTTACTATTAATTGTCAAACCGCGTACAATATAATAATTCTTTCTAAATAGAATGTGTCAATAAGTATAATTATTCGTAAATATGAGAGGAGCAAAATGCAACTGAGTAAATTTTTTAGGTTATTGATTAGAAAACAAATGATGCATGTTTAAATATTCATTGAGAATAAATTTGTAATTAATTTATCAATACTTTAATTTATAAATCGGCAATTTTTGGTGGGAAAGGGGGTCTTCTGGTCAAAATCAACCAAAATGTGTGTATTAAGACGACGTTTTGGATCAGTGATATTTTCATTTTAAAACGGATTTTTGATGAATATAATAAGACGTATTTTATTGAGAAAATACTTATACAATACGCTCTAAACTTAAAATTCTAATCACTACAAAAACACATACAACCGAAGGAACATTATTTTTCTCTATGATATCAATGGATTACCTGGTGTTGAATTTATAACGTCAGTTTAATCAAATCTGGCTTACAGTTACAGTCTTAAGATGTATACAAGCAATTAAATTTTACACGGGTAGTTAAACTGCTCATGTTCTTATTTAAAATAAGTTTCGGGTGCGAGAAAATATTTTTCACACTTATAAGTTAAACCGAATGCTTACAAAATGGCAAAGTCAATTTTTTTCAATGAAGAAAACGTGGTAGGAATTTATGCCTAATACGAGAAATCATGAAACGATCATAATCTTTTGTTCTTTCTCCAATAGTTATTATTTATTTTCGGTGTTTTTTAATGCTTTCTTCGAGTATTCATTTCATATTTATGTTTTATAATCTATTTTTATATATTGTACTTCATTTTTGAAACTCTAGTGGGTCAGTTGAAATTATGAAATGGGTCAGATACACGGTTCATAGGTCACTGAGGTCTGCTTCAATTGATTTTTGCTAAATGAACCGTTTTTATTGCTTAAGTTATTTTGTAAACATTTGTAATTAAACTTTTCCATTCATTATACAGATTTGATTCATAACATTATTCAGTTTTTGGTATAGAGTGGATAGCTTCAACTTATCTCTCCCGATAAATGCAGAGTAAGAAGGGAATGGATTAAAGTATTGGAAAATTCTTCTTAATATATTGCAGTTCTTATTCAAATGATATTAATGATATATGAAATGGGATTAAGAATTGATAAATACATTGCATGGATGGTATTTAATAGAATTACACGTTAATTTAAACAAACCCTTTCATTATTTGTATATTTAAATGTCAAATTCTACACATTGAAAATAAATTCTCGTTTTTAATAAAATGAGACTAATGTAAAAAAGGCTGGACCATAGGAGTCTTATTGTAAGCCCGCAGCTTAGCATCCTGAAATTAAAAACTTTGGGATACTATTTCTCTAAATGATTAATTACAGATCTTCAGTTCTTCCTAGAGTAATAGGGAATGCTGTGTATTGACTAGACTGTATATTTTGTGATGTACATATTTGAAGAATAAATATTTCATGTAGATATAGTTTAAAATCACTAAATTTGAAATTAAATCAAAGCCCGTTTGGTAAATATAGCGACATGTTTATGAAATAAAATACACAAAGTGTAAACATATAAGCATATCTGTGTCATTTATTCTCTAGTGCCGGGATTATAGTCTTAAGAGGAAGCCTTCTTTTTCAATAAATAATGGTGATATAACTAGAAATAATACAATATATATTTAATGTTTGTATTATATTTGACAATATAATACAAACTTATATACTCTCTCTCTCTCTATATATAAGAAGAAGAAGGTGGTGTATAACAGTTCAGTTAAATGTGAAATATGCTTGCCTGGTATTGAATTTCTTTGGATGACAATGTCTCTCGCATAGACATAGCCATTCGCATCTCAGCGTTCAACTTCTGTTTTCCGAAGGCAACGGCCCCACTTGTGACCATCAACATTTCTTTTCCTTCGTTCTGGAGTTGTGACAGCTGTTCAAAGAAAATCATACATATCACACAAAGCTAAACATACTTCAGACTAAATTATATGAATAAACATACATCTAACTAAAAAGTCTTACAAGTAAACGTTTTTGTGAAACAGATGTTATGAAATATACGAAATGAAATGGACACTTGAAGTTTCGATCGTCACGAAGAAATTGTTATTTTTAAAAAATGACGAAAGAACAAAATCGTCAACTTCACTTCTTTGAAAACATGTTTGATTTTATTTTTTTTAGTTATTCTTAAAAACATTTGTATAGTAAGTAAGCTAATCACTTTCTAAAGCAGGGATTGTTTTGTTGGTAATGGACGGAAGGCCGTTCGAGAGCCTCTCGGATATCGGATTTAACATTCACTAAATCTAAATGATGTGTGTGTGTGTGTGTGTTCGGTAGCCGTTCGGTTACGTGATGCTGCACACACGCACACGCACGCACACACGCACACACGCACACGCACACGCACACACG
>BMAW01082342.1:156375-181215 GCA_019974015.1 Nephila pilipes
ACACACACACACACACACACACACACCACACACACACACACACACACACACACACACACACACACACACACACACACACACACACATCATTAATCATCACAAAAATCATTACACACACGCAGCATTTTATTTAATTTACAGTAATAGCAATCTTAATGCTTTTAACATGAAAAATTTTTATTTTTGCTATTAGTAATAATGTACATATATTTTATAAAATCCAATCTTTAGGATTTTATAATCAATCTGTTGCGTGGTACTTGATATAAGTAAACCAATAAAATAAATGAATTTTGAAACGAAAATGTACCTCAAAAAATAAATAAATGAAGTGAGTGTCTAATTTAATCGGAATATGAAAATATTTGTTTGAACATTTAAGAAGAAAGCTTTCTAATGAATAGTATGAAACGAATGAGCTTTATATACAATTTGAAAATCAATGCGAATTCGCTGAGTAAGATTACTATCTATTAAAGCTTCTGTGTGCAGTCTTTTATAACATTCTTATTATCAGGAATCAAGTATTAGTCATTTTCTTTAAAGTAAAAGATACAATTATGATAAAAATATATCGCTGTTATTTTCAATTGAAATTGCAAAGTGTAAAAATTTCATTTTATTTCTCTGTTGTCTTCGTAATATTTAAATAAATACAAGTTTAAAATCGATAGTTGACTGATAAAATCACATTCGTTTGGTAATTAAAGAAACTTATTGATTATTATTTTCTTCTTGAAAATATGAATGGTCGTGTGTGAGCAATACGTAACTGAACGAAGCACAACAAGTGTGTGTGTGTGTTTCTACATATACAAACAAATGTGGAACGTTAGTTATTAAAACAATCAAAACAAAACAAAAAGAAATGAGGAATGAAAGTAGAATAATAAACAAAACAAAAAAAATGGAGCCCAGCTAGTCAAAGGGCAATTACTGGCTGAGAAGCGAATATGCGGGTTTAAACTAGTTTAATGGTATCGACCTTCCCCCTTTGCGAATTCGCAATGTGAATTGGAAATATCCTAAGTACACAAAAGTACAATAGTTAAAAAGTAAGAGAATAAAAAGTTTTCATTCATTAGACGCAACAAAAATTGCAATAAAAACAAAAAATAATAATAACAATGTAAGTCATTACTTACAAAAATTTAAAGAAATGAAGTTAAGTGTAATTAAGTAAATAAGATGAGTTAAACAGTCTTCAATAAAACGAAGTGCTTAAACATTTATTATTAAATACTCAAAAAAAAAAAAAAGCAAAGCATCATCACTTCCAGAAAGTCAAAAAAGATGCAAGCTGTTGATAACTGGTTGATTTTAATTGGATGGTAGTGTAAAATATTGAAATTGGTAAATGATTAAAATGGTCTATGGTCCTAATAATGTGTAAAAGAAGTGCAAAGTGTGAGAAGAGTAATTATAATCTTCACAAATAGACCACTAACAAGCTGACTTTATGGACTTATGTTGTGAGGGGGATTTAAAATAGATCACAATTCATATAGATGGCCAATATATTTATGATTTTTATCATTTTTTTAAAAATTTCTTTGATAATAATGCTCCAAACAGCTGCAGAAAATTTTTTAATATTGTTAAACTTGTCTATTTTACGTATGGTTAATTATTATTGCGTAGTAAAAAAAATTAATACTATATTTCTATAAATAGATATATGCAAATTGCTGTTTCAAAAAAGAATTTTAACAAAGGAATTTATAATATATATGCAAAGATTAAACCATCTCTTTTATCATAAATATTGCTAATTAATTTATTGTCATCAAACTGTAATTGAAAATCGAGGAATTTTACTTTGTTTAAATTTAAATTAGTTTTTATTAAATTAAGGTACACTCTCTCTAGATAGAATGCAATTCATGTTATAAATTCATTAGTTTTACCAAAAATCAAATAACTTATGAAACAATAAACAAAGTAAGAATCATTATCAGTAATCTCAATTTCAAAAAAAATACAAGTAAATGTTTCCAAGGCAATTTCTAGTAGGATCACCCTGAGGCAGAAACTGAGGTGGTTATCTACTCTCCTGATTGAATCTTCATTTCTTTGAATTTTTTGCAATTAATGGTTTACATTATTTTATTACGTTTTGATTTTATTGCTATTTTTGCCAAATTTTGTGAATGATAACAACTTGTTCTTTTACTTTTAATTATTTTGTGCTCTTTTGTACTTAAAATATTTCCAATTCAGTCTACGAAGTCACTAAAAGGGAAAAGTTGTTATCATCAAACTAGTTTAAGCCCACATATTCGGATATAGTTTCATTTATTTTTTTTCTATTTTGACTCACCGATTTTTTTTTTTTTTTTTTGTTGCTTTGCTCCTTCCTATTTATGTATGAATTATTTGATTTATAATATCTTGAATATTATATATGTGTGTGTGCGTGTGTGCATGCGCGCGCATACGTAATCTATAAATATGAAACATTTGAATAACAAATGTAAGAAAATTTGAAAAAAAGATATTAATTGAACATGTATAAAAAAAACCTTCGCTTTACGGGCTAGGAACTTGCAAAAAAAGAAAGATTTTCTTTAAAAAATATTATACATGATTTTATATGCGTCGATAAAATAAAGCTTTTCAATCTATGATTAGATTTTCTTTCAAAGAATATATAAAAGTATTAGACTAAAAAATGAAAAAATACCACCATATCTCCCTTTATTGCAGAATTTATGCAAATCAGATTTAATACACATATAGAAAAATATCGAATATAAATAGTTAATAATAACCTATATAATATAGTTAATAAACAGTTAATAATAGCCTATATAAACTACTAAGTTTAATAAATGTTGAACTATTTCAAAAAATAGAACTGTACTTCTTCAATCTATTCAAATTACTCTTTATGAAACTAAATTTTTTTGAGTAGTATAAATATAATATCTAAATGTATCTCCTTTTCTTATTAAAACTGCTTATAAGTAAGATACAATATCTATGTCAACTTTACGTTTTTGAATTTTTTTAAGACTTACTCCTAATTAAAATCTATTTTACTTAGTCTCTCAATTGTGAATTTAAGAAACACAGCTGCATAACATCTACAGAAATTCTTTAACGTTGGATGACATTTCGAATTCTAATGATTATGGGATTACTTTTTTTTTAAATTTTTATTTTGAATTTTAGCATTTTGAGCTTAACATGCCAATTCAAGCATACTTCATTCGATATCTTGATGACAAAGATATAAATATCAGAAGAACGTGAAGCATATAAAAAACTACACAAGCGAAAATTATTATTTGTGTAGTAATCGCAGGTTGATAAAGAATATTTATTTGGCTATAAGGGTTAGGCATAAATTTTGTTCATCAATTAAAAAGTTGTGCTTAAGTTATTTATAAATGTGTATGTTATACGTTTTCTTCTCATTTCCTCTTAAGATTATATACTCAAGTTTTGCCTTACAATAAATTCCTAGACTTTTATTATACATTTTTATATTTTGAGCTCAAAATTCAAGACAGTATCTTTCGTAGAAAACACATTTCTGATATCATTAAGTATCGCGTGCAAGTATTCTTTGAATAAATAGAACTCTGATAGAAGTATATATGATCCGATCGCCTACGCTATTTGCATTGACGTTTATTTCCAACTAGTAAAAACATTTATAGTGTAGTGTATTCATATATATATATATATATATATATATATATATTGATTTTAAATATATATCTTAAATTTTCCGTAGCATGTACAGAAAATATGCAATGATGATCGAAATCAATCTAATAGGTATTGTATTTCAGTATAATGTAAAGATATACGTGTAGAAATTTTAATTAAGGTACTCCTTTATATTAAGCTAGTTTGCATATTTTCAAAATAATTCCAACGTTTTAAAACCACAATTAAAGAGATTTAAAAGTAACTATTTGAATCCTTCAAAATAAGATTCTTCTCAAAATGTATTATTTCGTTCCAAAACAACACCAATGGGAAAAAATGGTGATTCGAAAAACTAGTAACAAGATATTCTTCTGAGTCACAATAATTATGATTTGGATGTAATAGAGATAGTTTTATTAGTGACAGCAGAGATTATTAGTGATTATTAAGATTATTAGTGACAGCAGAGAATATGGAAATTATAGAAATTGTATAACAACGCGAATATATAATTTTTGATAACCATTCAAATTTATATTCAGAGAAACAATTCTATTAAATTTTTACTCCGTACACTTAGGAAAACCATTGACACACATGTTAAATAAAGTTTCACAAAATACTATAATGTTCCTTTCAAAATAAAAGTTTACAAACAAAAAAGATTAACTCACATATAAACATAGTTTGGTGTGACGATGCATTCAGGTCCACAAAATTAAAACTTCCTTAACATATACGATTCACAGTACTATTGATATTTACAGTACGAGGCACGAAACGTCTGTTTTATAAAATACTGTTGAGGTGCTTTTTCTGTCTTAGTCCACGTGATATAACAGAGGCAGATAAAAGTACGCAAAATTTGGCACTTCAATGTATCATCCGATAAAGAGAGCGGATATATCTGGAGCAATTGCTCTCAATTCATCTAAACAAAACTACATTATCTTTAAGTAGTTAAGAACAAAGAAGGTAAAAACAATTTGTTTCAAAGATCTAAAAAATGACGTACGTTTAGGAAATATATATCTCTATTTTCGATTAAGAAAGTTACTTCATTTTGTCGCAATCTTTCACGATTCTCTTTCAAAAAGGGCAAGGTTTCACATTCCAGGTAATCTGAGTCTGTGTTCTTGTACAAGAATCAATAACATTAGTACAACGTCAATATATAAAAGAATGGCATTCTTTGGAAATATGCAACAACAAATTATTTCGTTGAGCCATCTCTAATCAGAATGGCTGACGTTTCAAGCATCTGTTGCTGTACATTTCAAAACATTTTGATTTTTTTTTAGTGAATGAGAGTCTCACAATGTCTTATCTTCCTCTGTATTAATAAACACGTGTAGTGCAACGAAATTTCTTTTTTTTTTAACCTAAAATAGAAATTACGACTAAAAAAACATTAATTTTCATTTAAAAAGAGAGAACCACTTCAGTATATCTAAAATTAACAATTGTCCAGAAATTTAAAATGTAATTTCCGGAAGATAATGTTGCTTACAAATACTCACAAAATAAAATGGATACTCAACTTCAATCCTACTTTAAACACAAGCAGAAAATTTCACTAACATTATATTGATAGTTAGTATGATATATATATATATATATATATATATATATATATATATATATATATATATATATATAAAATTTTCAACATAAAGAGATTATCTGTGAGTGATTGCAAAAAATAAATTTAAATATTTATTCGCATTTATATTAATTAGCGTAAAAAAGCCACTGTTTTGAGTATGGAACTATGAAGTATTCATAAATTTTCAAAAAATTACTTTGCATTCAAAGTTCACGAAATTTAGATTTAAATTGTGCTACTCCATATTATTATGGAATTATTCTGGTTATTAATTTATATTATATTTGTAGGTATTTCTAACTTAAATTATTAGATTTCAAGGTTATATATACACACAAATATATCCTGTTTCAAAATAATGGGTGTCCGTAAAGTGTTTCTACAAAACAAGAGATGGGTAGTACCTATCTTGGCAGAAAATATTTACAATGTTATCTAGAGCTTCGTTCCATTCAGTCTTAGACAAACAGAAAGTTAAAACATTAAAGTTGAACTTGCAACATTGATTAAAATGAGAGCTTAATTTTCTTTGTTGAGAGAGACATATGAGCAACGACCCCTTGAATTCCTCTTTAAGCATCTGTTGTGAGTCTTTTTTCTAATCTGAATGTTATTGTGCAATAATTAAATACCAGTATACTTTGTGTAAATATTTGTGTCAATAACATAATTTTGTGTCTATGTTAAGGTGACATGGTACCCAATAAATCATTAACTATTGATACTATTAAGGCATTAATTAATTATATACCTTAAATCCTTCCAAATATGCCTATAAAATACCAGAGTTACGAAGGTGGTTAAAAAAGTACACGCATTCGAAGACAAATGGCGTCATTAAGGTAAACTGTTGTCACCATTGAATGCTGCCATCTGTTAAATGAAGCCAAAACAAATCTGACACTGATTTATAAGTTAGTTATGATTTGGTAGTCTTTTGCTGCCAAATCAAAATTTCATTGCTGCTACATCGAGTTGTTGACGTTATTTTGAGTCAAGTTGTCACCGTCAGTGAGACCTATGTAGATTCATCATTATACACCGGAAATCAAACAAAAATTAAAACGTTGGAGGTGCTTCCGGTGAATATTTTGCAAAAAAATGCGAAGATGGTCTTATCGGCTGGAAAAATTAAAAAGACTTTTTGAGGTGCGATAGGTGTTATGATCATACGAGTAACTGAAACTTATATCAGTGAGTCATGATGTTTACTAAAAACAAACCACTTTTGATGCTACGAGCACCATCTCTTGGATTTTCTAAGGAGTTATTAAACGGCTCTTGTATATCTATATCTTTTATTAAATTAATGAACAATTTTTGATGCAGGATAGAGTAAATAATACAACCACACCCAGTTTTCAGAACGTCTTCTGGAAAAAGAGCCTGCGTAAAGTAATATGTAAAGACCATAGTAGGGTATATCAAAGAAAAAGGAGGAAAATAATGTTGTACTATTTAGTACACAGAAGAAAATAAAACAGCTCTTAAACGCAGGCAGAATTAATTCGTCAAAAAGAGGGTATAACTTACAAAGCAAGACATTTTTAAATTGATTTCTCATGAAAGTAATAAATATATTAATTTTTTAACAAATCTAAATGAACTTTTGAAATTGAACGAAATGTAATTTGCAAAAGCAGAAATTGTAATTAATAGTGAAACTCTCACAACTTTATATATTTCTTTTCAATGATATTTTACGTATTCCTTATATGAAATTTCAAAACACAATTATTATTGAAATTTTTTAAGGTATAAGGTTATTTAAACAAATTCAGGGATGCTATTTTTCAAGTTTGATGTGTTTTACGTATAAATATTGTTTCTTATAAGAATGAAAGTTTTAAATTTAGAGGGATCTTTTGTGTGTTATGCTTTCATTTGCGAACAATTTTCAACATACTTAGGCTTTTTAAATACTGGAAATAAAGGTATAGTTACTTCTTATGTTATGTTGTTTATTGCTAGACTAGAAGAAATATAACTGTGCATCGAATCAACTTTGAGGTATATATTTATTTTGTATAATTGCTAAGATTAAATTTTCTGAAATATTTATCTTTCATTTGTTTTTCTTTTACTCATTCATTACACAAGTATAATATTTTACTGCCCTAAATTTGTTTTAAGTAATTTAAAATAAATGTATTAACATTTTGTAAATATTACAAACTATTCTATGGATTTCATATCGTGTTATTCAAGGAATTAAAACTATAAATGGGTATTTCTCCATGTTGAAATTTTTGCTCATATATTATTTCCTAAATTCTAAGGGTTTTTTTACCAATTGAAGTAAAGATGCGAAATTTTCATGAATGTGTGTTTTGATATATAAGTTTTGTAGAAATTTATGTGTAAAAAGCTGTAATATATGTAACAATTTCTTTAAAAAAAATTCAGAATAAAAATTAAGGCATTTTTGCGAATGTATTGTGTGTGTAATATTAAAAAATAATAAATTAAATCGAAGCATCAGATGGAAAGCCATTCACAGTTTAATGTAGTATATTATGAAGTATTTGGAAAAAAAACTGTAAACAAATTTGCATATTTAAAAGTCTATTTATGAGTTATATGACGTCAAAATTGGAACATTTAGATGAAAAGAAGCACCAGAATATGTCATGAATGTCAGTGTTGCTAGATCGACAAGTAGACATAAAAAGTTGACTTATCAGAGAAAAACCAAGAACGGAGATATTACAACTCACTTATTGTTCTTAGATATTTTGGCATAAAAAGACTTGAATGTGTTGTGCGTCGAATCATTCACCGCAGTCACCTGATTTAACATCAAGCGGCTTCTATCAATTTCCCAAACTTAAAGTTGAATTAAAAGATGATATTTTTATAGTCTTTCAGTCACACAAACCGTTGGACGAAAATCCACGAAGTGACTGGAACAAGCATTTGAATCATTATTAAATCGTTCTACTAAGGCCGGAAGGGCTTCTTGTGAATACAAAGACCAAAATAAATAAAAGTTCATTTTCTGCATTTCTTTTTGCAGACCCTTTCTTAAAAATAATTTTTCGCACTGTACAAAACGTCATATAAGAGCTCCAAGGGGTTAGTTGCAGCGAAATACGCCAGAGAACCCTATTATAAAAAACCCTTTTTTTTTTCCTCTGATTTCTTTTATTTCTCTACTTTTTATCTCAATAACATTGTGTCCAAAACACGAAAGTTTCCCTCATTAAATGATTTTTTATTTGGAGCATTTCTTTCGCTTACCTTGTCATTATATCTCACATTTTAGGAAGCATGCCCTGAGGTATCCCCTACGATCCTTCCAGAAGTATTGATGAATCATTATCTGCTAGAAGTAATTTGAATAGAAATCTTTTAAAACATACTTCTACAATTCATATATTTATGTCATTGGTAATATTTGCACCAGAAATGAAGCAACTCAACGCTGAGTTATTGAATTTCTATATCTAAAAAATATTTTGCGTGTGAGATGGTAATTATTACTTTTCCTGTACGTATATATATATATAGTGGCAAAAAGATAGGACAATCTTAATAATCTCCACAAATCTCATCTCAGCTAACATAATTCATGTCACTGTTAATAACTAAAATAAAAACTAAATTATGATGCTAATGAATTAGCAAATAAGCTTAATTAATATTGTTAATAACCTTCCAAAAATGAATTTTCACGAAGTGAATACCATTTTATTTGCGTAACTAATTTCTCTTCATAAAATGAGAGTTAATTTCAAATTTAGACAAATGCCACTTAAAATTGTTTGAGCTAAGGAGCTCAAAAAAATGGGTTCCTAAATTTTAAATAAGAGTCTTAAACATTTGATCTTATAACATTTTCTGTAATGTTTGCACTAATTGCCAAATAATTATTCCCTAATTCTGAAATTCAAAATAACTGAAAAATAAATTCCTTTATTAAAAATAGTAACTATTAAATTCAGTTACGCAAAAAAAGGAATTGCAATACATAACAGTTTTTAGTTATTTAGATACAATATGTGAAGGAATTCAAAATTTCTTGAAATTATCTCCAATGGTTCAATTAATGATCAAAATTGAAATAACGAAATCAGGAAGCGTTACGGGATCGTGCGCTAATTTATATTTTTTTAATAATCGATCCATTTGTTCAACAGTATTAGAAAAAGGATGAAACATCAAGAGTAATTTTTTTTTTATTTTATACTAACAACAGTTAATGGGGGGGGGAGTTATGTGGTATAAAACTGAAATAAAATAATAAAAAAAATTTAATAAAAACTTATTGGAAAAAACTTTGCTAAATATGAAAACTGAAAAATATGGTAAGCGTTTTTCAGATTTTTTTGCTAAATAATTCAGATTATGGTCCTTTTAATGGTTTTTCTCGAATATTTTGGGAACTAAAGATAGTTTTCGAATGAAATTCGAAGCAAAGACTGTTTCTATGAGCAGTTTTCTTCTTCATTTCGTCAAAACACTGAAATCTGTTAGGAGAAAATTATTTTTTAATGTTAATTAACTATGTGAATTAATAAATATATATCATACTTTCTAGTGTTCCACTTGAGCAATTAACAACGATATCAATTTGCGATTAAAATTAGTAAAGTTAGTGAGGGTATCTTCTTTTTCACTACTGTACACTCAACTAAAAAGGAACTAATTTTTTCTCCAAGAGATTATTTCTCATTGCATTGCCATTCCTCTTCTTGATAAAGAGAGCATTTTTCAAAATCATTGTAGCTTTTATGCTATATTCATATTATGAGTTCATCACATAAGTAATTCATAATTAATGTTGCAAATTTATAATTGTGACTTCATTTTAAGAATTTTAACTGTAATACTAATAATATCAAGGAGTAAATATGTATTATATTTCCCTCCATGAATTAAGTTGAAGCTACAACAAAGGAGTTTTTAGATTTACATGCCTAAATTTTGATTAAATAAAATGATAAAAAAAAGGAAGCAATAAATAAAATACTTTTGGAAGCTTTTCATTATTCAATTTTTAGTGTATTTATCTATCACATAAAATTCGTTGAGATAAAATTCTTTCTGATGTGATAAAGTGAGTTTTTTCCCCCTATTTCTGTACAATGACCTCTTACTAGAGAATTGTGTAAGATATCATTACTAGTTCCTATCAACTTAAAACTCAATGTTTGTGTCAAATATAATGTTAATGGACTAAATCGACAATTGTAATGACCTAATTCTTCAGAAAAAAGCGCGAAGTTTTTATCTTTAATTTTTAAAAAAAAATATGTTTGAATAAAGATATATTCTAATGTCCTAGTTTCTATGATAAATATGTTTTTGATTTTCGCAGTTAAAAAGCAAAATTAGAAATTCGATTATTATTGTCAAAAGTAAATCACTCAGTGACTCATAATCATATTGTCAGTTGTGCTTTTTTCAGTTTAACGTAAACAATACTCGGACAACTTCTGACAAGTCTGAATTAACCCTCCATTTAAAAACTTCTAAATTTTGTAATTTTTTTTAAAGTAAGCTGAAATTAGAAGGCAAATTCTGCCAAATTTAATGCTTAAAAGCTATTATTTCAAATATACACAAGGATAACTGAAAAATAGCAACCAGGTCACCATATGAATTTATTACTGTACCATTTAATTAAAAGAAATTTACAGTTAAAATCGAAACGCGTAGCTAGAATGAAAAATTGTTTCTCCGGATAGTGACAAATTTAATCCTAAGTTCTCGATTTAGAAATAACGTCATACCTTCACATTCCATTATATTATAAGAAATTAAACGTTATTTCTCTTATCACAAAAAAAATACCTAAATCCTCCCAAAATACAATTTTCAGAAAAATATAGTACTTCATTTTAAATAATATAAATTTAGAGGAATCATGTTCATTCTTTTACAGTAGCCATATAACTTTCTTGACAATTAGAATCGAATTGTTACAACAAATCAGGTCAAATAAAGCTTTATTTATAATGTTACACTTTCTTCCATTATGTATCATGATTAAAAACTGTTTCAATTAAGAAAATTTAGGATGTTAAAGAGCACTATTATTTTATTTGGAGCTCATATAATTTTGTCAAATTTCTTTACGCCAATAACGTTTTCTTTTTTGCTATGAATATGAATATATTACATATTAATACGTATAACTAATTCACGACTATCAGGCCTAGTAAGTGTGTAACGTTTGGCTATTCCCGATTTTCTCTTCACTAATCTGAGTCTTTTTGGTAATTTGAATTGCATGAAATTATAATTTCTTCCCAACCCAAATGAAATGTGATTAGTTTAATTAGATGAAGATATAACTGAATTTATTTGAATTAGAGATTATATATAAATGAAATAGAATTAAAGGAAATTGAAAGGGAATTGAGGATAATGACTTTCTGATAGACATTTTTAATTTAGATATTGAAGCATCTTAATTAGCTTTTTTGATTGAAGGGAGTTCTAATAAAAAAAACTAAGGTAAAGAATCAGCAGTTATCGAGGTTAAAATTAGAATCAGTGATTTGGTAAGCTAAGACTTTATTATTACATTATTAACTAGGATTGACGGAGTTTAGAAGAAATCGAGAGAGAGTGACCTTACATTTTCTTCGATAATTAATAAATTGTTTTCTCCTGGCCTTTAACGTATCTTTAATTAAAGTTTGTAATTAATGACTGTTTAATCAGACTGGAAGATGCCAGTAGAATTGAATAGTGAAGGAAGAACATCACAAGATTATTTTACAAAAATAAATTACAAAACGTTCACAATAATAAGAAGCTGAACTTCAAAATGTAAACGTTTTCTGAAATTAGTTATACACAATCAGGGAAAATATATTTACTAATTTTCGTAACAGTAGTATTTTTAAAATTATACTACACTTAATTAACTTAACTATTTAAAATTATACTATAACTTAAAAGTATTTTTTCCATTTAAGTTCAGTTGATATTCTTTGAAAAAATTTTATTTTCATTAATAGATCAATCTGTCTGGTGAAAAGCAAAATATTTTCAAAATATGAATTCTTAAAAATGGGAGTACTCAACAATATTTTTGCTCCACCATAAATGTTAAAAATTATAAAAACTCGTTTCTATGTATCAATTGGCAATAAGTGCACACACAAAAAAATTTATTTTTAAATTAACGATTCTGAGAGAAATATCTTTTAAAATGATTATGATGCATATAATATATAAGTGATGAAACATTAAATTGATCTGAAAACTCATTAATTTTAAGTAGTATGGGATCTGTGTGTGTGTGTGTGTGTGTGTGTGTGTGCATTTCTCGCTTTTCACTGTTATTTACAATTCATCTATATGTTATCTTATTACTTTTTTTTGTTTATTGTTCATTTATTTATAGTTCGTTTAAATTAGCAGCAGTTACAATTGATATATTTGGTTCTTTTTGAGTCCTTGACAAAATAAAATTTAACTACCAAAATCATTTATAGCTCCATCCTAACATGTTCTTCAACCCATTTACCAAACACGATTATCTCAGATATTCATTATTGTATAAATTATATGCCTTAAGCAATAAATAAAGCGACTTAGAGTCCTTTTGTTTCCGGATACGTCTATTAAGCATAGGTTTCTAGGAAATGTAATTTTTATCTTGGATGCCTTTGTGCAGGTATACGTGTGTTTATTAGTTTTAGATAGTATTACTCTTTGAGTATCTTATTTAAATCTCTTTAGCTTGAAGGTACGGAGTATTCAATGTTTTTCAGTAACTTTCTAATATTATTTGCGTTTTATATGTTTAATTTTCTATGCATTATAATGGGGATTTTTATCTCTCTTTATCACTCTCTCTCCTTCTGTGGGTGTTTGGATTCAGATGTTGTTGTTCTTCAGAAAACTTATTTTAATTCCTTTAGCTTGCCTTTATCGTGTATTCAAGCTTTATACATATTTTCTGTTTATTAAATACTTTATTTTAAGTGTATTAGGCTTCTTATCTGTAGTATACTCTTCAGATGATGAAATAAGTAAATACGTAAGAAAGCACTTTTTCGGCTTATAGTGATACAGTTAATATTATAATTAAAATTGTATTTTTTTCTTACTCAAGTATAAAAAATATCGAATTAAGAGATAAAAACTTAATTGTTTTTTTTTTTTTTTTTTTTTTCAATTTCAAATGTTTTACGAAATAGAATAAACAAAATTTCATAATAAATGTCCTTGAAGTGATTTTATTACATTTACAATGTCATTTAAAATTTGAGTCGATTATGTAGCCTTAAGTAAATATTTCGAGGGGAAAATAACATTTATGTCACTCATAAAATGTATTATTAGATATGACAACATTATGAGTATGAAAAATAAATACGTACGTCATATATATTGCTATTTGTGATAAAAATATTAAGTTTGTAATATATATTTAATGATAGGTATAAAAAATATTATGACAAAAAAAATGTATACTGATTTTAAATTTTGATTAACATAAACATATTCGATCAGTATAGTGTGACTTTCTTGATGAAGAAACTTGAAATTTTTACGATTATTGATAACTTGCTAAAGTAGTTGAAAAGATTTTAATTATTGATTCTGAAATCGCATTCAGGATGAAAGGGATTAATAAACTTGACAATACAAACATTTGTGAGTTTTGCTTATTTTCTTACTTACAGGAAAAGCACAAAACTAAGAAAGTCGAAAACAAAGATAACAATAATATTCGACAAATGCAATTTCAAAAATTGAAATTATAATATGACCTTTATTTTTATCTACAAATCAGTAATTACAACCAAAAATAATTCAAACAAGCAAAATCAAATATCCATTTCAGGTAATGTTTAAAGTATATATTAATCAGCAAAGTTAAAAAATTTAACTAAGCAATGTAATGTCATAACAGTTTTATATATTATTTCAAGAATAAATATTTTTTTTCGCTTCCATCTACTTTTAAAAACGTTAACAAATTACAAAACCACAATTGACTTTTCATATGACATGCTTAAGTCAAAGTTGAAAATCATTATGTAAAAATTACGGTTAAGAATAATTTGATAATTTAACACCGAAATTTAATTTTTCGTTCAGAGTAAAAGAAAAATTCAATATAATTAAATGAAAAAAAAAACCTTCAAAATAAGCCCTTCACTTTTCTTAATAAAAATATTCATTTCAAATAAAATTCTAAAAAGTTAATATTATTCGTAATAAATCATTGAAAGTATTTGTTCTACATTTTAACTAAATCGTAATACAACTTAATAGGTAATAATCGTAAACAACTTTAGGCAAATACAACTTAATAGTTTTATATGTCAAACCCTTATTATAATATCAACATTGCACGTGATAATTTCATGCATGTGATATGAAAAGTTTTAACTTACATCAAATAGGATTATATATATATATATATATATATATATATATATATATATATATATATATATATATCAGTAATATAACAAAATAATTGGAATAACTAATAAAATTATTATAGAATCACTATAAAAATTTTAAAATTACAAAGAAAACTTGCAAATAAATTTTTCGATTATAGATAAAATATAAGAATATTTAAAACTTTTAATGAAAAGAAGAAATACCTGAAAGATAGTTAATAAGGAAAACCCTACAAAACAATTAATAGAGAGAAGAAGTACCTGAAGTTAATACACAACAAATAAAAATAGCAAGAAGAGGAAATTCAAATCATGAATAAGTACAAACGAAGGCATGAAAAACAATTAATTCAAAGGAAAGAAAAAAACCATAAAGAAAATGAAATACAATATTTATGAATCGAAAATTGGCAAATTATTTGGTTAAACATATTTCACAGGCTAACGATTCTGAGAGAAAAATAATATAAACCGATATGGAAGTTCCCTATATACATACATATATATATATATATATATATATATATATATATATATATATATATATATATATAAAGCACCTAGCTAAAAAAGATAAAAAAAAATTACATAGACACCATACATAGCAACAACATCACACGAACCTAACGCTTTCAAAAGAAGAGTTTTTCACTCAAGCTAAAACAGAAAATGTAGCAATGCCCTCTATTGGAGAGAAAGAGTGCTAATTCAGAAGAATTTTGAAGACTTTAAAACAAAAATAAAAATTAAAGCAAAATGGGAAGAAAAGAGCAGAAAATTTTAAAAACAAATTTTTAAAAAAAAAAAAATCAAAATTTAAAAAGAAAATAGTAAAACATCAATCTTTAATAATTATTATATTTTCAATTACTCTTAATAAAATTCAAAAGAAATATTTTTTTTAAACTTAACCAAATTAATGTAAATATCCTGTATTTTAGATACAAGTCTAATATATTGCATAAGATTTGGTTATTAATTATATTTCTAAAAATATTCAGGATTTATAAACTCCCAAATTTAGGAAGCATTACAAATAATAAGCTTTATTAATGGTAAAGAACTATATGTTGATATGAATAATAAACATCTGATTAATAATAATACTTTTATCAAAATTAATATAATAGTGACAGAGGAAAAAAACTAATAGAGAAAAAAGCTTTCTATAAAAAAAATAGGTTATACAATGAATATTGTAAATTTTCTCGTATATTTTTAACTCCCAAATTTCATAAAGTACCTTTTAAACTTAGAACTGTAACTAATGGTTTTAATACATACATAACTAAAGCAGGTAAAATTTTACAAAACATTATTAACAGTTTTGATAAGACTACTCATATTATCTTTCCTTATACTCTTAGGAAAATACCAACTGTATAACACACAGATAAAGATATTTAATATAGTCTAGCTATGACTTTCAAGATTTGTTTGATTCCACAGATTTAGATGATTTGATTATGGTTGAATTGACTATTTATAAAAAAAAATTAAAAATAAATAGTTCTGTATGTTATGAAAACCGAAAATTTCTTATTAATCTCTCGAGAGAAAACTATATTGGTTATAATGGGGAAATAATTGTAAGCAAATTAAAGGCATACTTAAAGATAGTCCTGCCAGTAATATTTTTGCTAATTTATATTTACATTTTTATGAACATAATTTTATAGAATATAATAATCTCAAGTTATTTAGCTATACTGATAATTAGTTAGTTAGTTATCAAGTTATTTAAATGTATGACCTTGTAATAATTAGCTTTTGTTGGCTGGAATTCAACAGGAATTTCTTTTTTATTCTTTTTCAATGTACTCACAAAGATAATACCATTGCTAAGAAGTAAATTGCTCACATTCGAAGCTTCACATGGTCCAGGAAGTTGAGTGCCACAGTATAATTCTAATTTCAAACTAAAGAAAGTTCATGAATCAACAATTGCAAATGTCCTTAAACCATACTTGACTGTTTTATTTGGAATATACTGGGTAAAGAAACATCTGCCTTGAAAAGGCTCAAATTCACTTCCCTTTTCCTCAAGTTCTCATAAAACAGGTTCGAAATCATTTGGATGAACGATTTCGTTACAAAACATTAGTTGGAGGTAGGTCGTATAGTGAATACCAAATCGGACAACTATAAAGTGAGCCTACTCCGGTGGACTTGTACATTCGGGACGAGTAGGTAGGATGTCAGAGGGGAGGACAATCATTTGTGATTGGTAGGTTCTCATTCACATTATAAACAATGCATCTGTAGTACTTTTACACCAGCCTCTCCATTTTAGAGTTAAGACATATTCTTACCGTTTCTAGTTCTTTAATTCTAAAATTTTTTTGTTTTACGAGTATTCTGGGTAACAGATTTATTAAGTTAAAAATATACTAAATGTGAAAATAAGTTGTAATATGCCTCTTGTTTTTCTTTTAAGTTTATAATGATTTCATTTACACAAATACAAATGTATCGCTACATAATTTCAGTAACCTAGGGAGAGAGATAATGATCAAATTTGAGCTTAAGACCAATCTCAGAACTCAGTCGTAAAAGTTCTGATCGAGTCATTGCCTTAGTTCTTAGGATCTGTATCGAATCTCATTGCTCTTTTCCCACAAACATTTTTTTTTTCCATTTTATGAAAGTGTCACTAAAATATTTATGATTTACTCAAGCATGATCAAAACATTTATATTTTATTCTAAAAACTGAAATAAGGAAGGAAGTAGGAAATTTGAGTTTTAAAAGAAAGTATAAAAAAAAGAAACAGAATTGATGATAGTTAATTATTTAACCTACAAATATTTATGGACAATTATTGTGAGTGAGTGATAATATAATAAAAAGTAACAATTGAACAGATGAAAAAATTACTCTTTTATAAATCTTAAATATCAGGAGAGAAATACATATGAATAATATGTAATCATGTGATCTAACAGATTCAGAATCATTTGAGGGAGAACATTTTATTGCTACAATAAATTAATAAATTATGTTAAGTGTCAGAAAAATGTTGCCCCTCTTTTCCTTACTTCTATTAAAAATATTAAGAGCATTTTTTTTTCTTCTGTTCCAGCTGCTAACAGATTAAGTTTGACTATTACACTGATATTTGATAATACTGTTTTATAGCAAAAAATGATCTACATACGCCCCATAACGTATGTGACAATAAAACGAGATTTTTATGAAAGACAAAAAAAACTTATAAAAAGGTCGAAAATCATTCTTTCTCAACAAAAAAAAAACTTGTTTGACAAAGTTTGAAAATATTTTGTTTATATTTTATCAATCATTTAATACAATTTTTAAATATTTCTCATAACATTAATTCTGCAAGATAATGCTTGCTTATTATATTACAATAGTCATTTGATATAATTATTTGTATCAAATGATAAAATTATTAATGTAAATAAAATAAATTTGTAAGTGCTTTAGTATCATTAGCAATCATGTTGATTTCATTTCATTTTCTTAAAAAAAAATTTTAAACGCACTTTCCTCATATATAATCCTTGGTAAGTATTCTATTCGAAACTGTAATGTCTGAAAATGCTACATGATATATTAATTATTAAAAGGAAAAAATAATTATTTATCAGCTTCGTATCATGTGCATGGAAATTCATTATATCCACCAGATCACTTTTGTTTTTTTTAACTAAATAAATTTTATGACTGTCATATACGCAACTGTAAAAAAACTGTTAACAAATTCTTAAAAAGTTTGAAGTGTAAAGGCTTGACATTTTTAAAAGTTTGAAAACATTTGTAGGATCTCGAAAAAAATATACTCGAGAACAATTGTGAAACTTATTCTGAAACTTACTCAAAAAATTTATGTTGAGAATATATCTATAAACATTACGAAACAGAGTGGTTGTGTCGTCTGGAACTGCATAGTATAATAAACAATCGCAAATAATAGTAAAAAAAAAAAAAAGAGAAGAAAAAAATTTTATTTCAATGTTATTTCAAAATCAAAACCTTCGATTTTTATTATCCGTCAGTCTGTTATCATGCTTTCTTTGTTTTAATGTTCTGTGTCATGACAACCGTACTCTAAACATTTCAAGTAGGCCTGTTAAAGGTCTCTTTGATTATAGAATAAAAAAAAAGTGTTTATATGAACTCTTCGATTAGTCAGCGTTTTTTAATAACGAGAAATCTATTAATGATACAAAAGAGGGATTTGAATACCGATATTTTGAAGCATTGGAATTACTATACATGAAAATTTTAGTTGTTTTCCAACAATGACCCAATAATGAAAAAAATTACCCATCATATACCTTAAAGAATTTGAAACATGACAAAAAATTAAAATGATCTTAGAATTATTTTTCAAAGTATTCAAAATAATTAGTAATGATAGACCTTCGTTAAAGCATCGATTCCCTTTAACTCTGCAAGGTATCAAAAAGCTCAAAGTTCTCGTACGTGGATTGTTGGAAAAAAAATAAACAGAAATATATTTAATTTTATTAAGCATGTCTCGATTAATACAGTTTTAAGAGTCTTGAAATTTCCTAAAAGAATAAAATGTTTGTTATAAAACAAGAAAAGGCAATTCAGTTTCTTAAAAAAATATCTAAAAATATTTAATATGCTATAGGTTGACAAAAATAATTAATAAATGAAAATGCCATACAGTGACCAAAAATGGATTAATAAATGCAAAAATCTTTAATCTTGGAGTAAAATCTAGTTCTAGCTAATAGCATTTGTATTACTTCAATTATAAAAGATGACTAATTATCAAAACAAGGGAATTAGTCATCATACTAGAATACTAGTATATGAAATATACGAGAATACTCGTACTAAGAAATAATAAAATGGTATTTTCTTATCAGCTTAGCTAAATAGTATCGAAATTACACATAGATATTTTCTTGTCTTTAGATTTTTTTTAAAAAAAAAATAGCTTGGCTGTGCTAAATATAGGAAAAGAGTTATTCGAATTTTTCTTACATTTCTGGAAAATGAGAACACCTGGATTTTATTCGCAGTACACTAAAATTATTTCCATTCAAATGCGGCAAATAAGGGACATTAATTGCTTTTTCTTTTGAATGAATACTCACGTCACTCCTAATATCATATCTACTTCATTGGATAAAGTATCCTTATATGAAAAATATGTTATTATACTCTAGATTACCAAACTAATAAGAAATTTGTTTCCAAAATTAAAGTATTAATCACAAAATCCGCATGGTGAATTGAAAATCTATATATTTCAATGAAATTTGATGTGCAGATGTCTCATGTTATGGTACATCTTATTGTAATGTAAAAGATACACAAGATGTAAATTTTTAGTCTTGAACAATTAAGACTTAAAATGTTCAAAACCTGATGCAACTTGTGATCTTCATAATTCAATTTTTCTATGATTCCGAGGATTCTATCTCTTACGAGCCTTAAAACTGTAAATGAGGTTGTTTATAAGTGTTAGGGCTAATTTTCTTTCATCTTATAGATACGCTTGAGGTGCACAACAGCTCTTCCTAGGAAATCCCACTCATTCAATAAATATTTCAGAGGTCGACTTCAAGAGCCAATACATACAGCAAATATTTTTGGAACATCTCTCTTTCCTTAAGTTCCACAGCCATTACTTCTAAGTTGATTATTCACTAAATGAAAGTCAAAGTAATACAAATTCACACATTTTGATAAAAAGTCGTTAGATATAAACCCAATCCTTTGTTTGATTCAAGTATGAATACTTTAAAGTCTTTTTTGTAATGTTATTTAAGATGGATTTCCAAATTCTGAAATAATATTTGTTGAAAAAGCGGCTCGAAAATTAAAGTTATTATAGTTGAAAGATGATCAGATAATGCAAATATATCCCAAATTTCTTTCTATAATTGAACTGATACCATTAAAACTGGCCGTGTGACGGAGCTGATGCATGCTTAATCTAATCGAGGTCCCACATATTGCTTTTAGCGTGGTGGGGAAGATTTTGGAGGGATGTGCTAGCTCAGGTGTCGTTCTCGTCACTTGAATGAGGCTCAAAATTACGAGATCCATCACCAATAGCCTACGTGTTGTTTCTCAGTGCGACATTAATAAACAATTACAATCTATTATTGAATTTTGGAAACTCATACCAGAGTTAAAATACTTTGAAAGAAAACCGCTTGCCTACGGATTTCAATTTTTAATTCAACATTGCTGTGAAACTTTGAACTCCACAAAGCAGTTCATGAAATCAAAATATCGTTCATAGCTCACAGTTAACCAATCATTATCTAATATAATTGCTGCTTTCGATCTTAACAAGTTGCTGAGGTAGCTTAGTGGTCGCGAACTCGCGGTTGGCAGTTTTCGTCGAGTCGGGGGTTCGAGCTTTGATGCTACTAAAGACCCGCCGTGTAGCAAGGGATGATGCACGTTAAATCTGTCGAGGCCCAAACTCCTCCCTTTGGTGTAGTGGGGAAGTTAACAGAGGGAGTACCAGCTCATGTGTCGTTCTCATCATTTGACTGAGATTCAAAATTACTCCGTTGCCAACAGCCCTCGTGTTGCTTATAGTGCGACATTAATAAAACCAAATCAATCGATCTTACCACATTTGATGACAAATTTCAAACATTTGTACAAAATATTTGGTTAAATATTACAATAATTAATTGTAATATTTTATTTGAATTAATAAAATTTTAAAAACAAGTATTTTTTCGTTTTAATTATATTTTCTTATATACGTATGTCTTACACAGCAATGAAAAAAAATGTGTAGAATGGTATGACCATAATTTAATTTAATTAAATTTGATTTAATGTATTTAATTTTTAATTTAAGAATTTAATTTTCAATGTACGGCTTTTTATAATAAATGAAAATTTGGGATGCGGCTCTCATTGACCTCATTATAAAGGAAATTCTTATTATAAAGGAAATATATATCATGAGATACACTATAATCGCTTTTAGAATATGAAAAGAGAGAGATTGATTATCTAAATTATTGAGGATCTCTGATAATAAATCAGAGAGAGAGAGAAAATAAATTCATTCATAAAAGAGATTGGATATCTAAATAAAAGAATTATTTTACAAAATGATACGTGGTAAAATGCAAATATATTAGTTTTCCATGATTAAAAAAAACGTGCCCAGGAGCAGGATTCGAACCTGCACAATCCCCAACTGAAACTCAGATAGCCACTACCCGAGAATACGACAGCTTGTCACCTCAGTGATATCTTGATGCTTCAATCCAGAGGACAGAACCTGACTGCCGCCGCAAACATCTAGATTACATCACATTGCCTCGAATCTAAAGGGCATTGCTATTGCCGAATTTTTCTTCGGTCCTGAAAGACAAAGGATTAATACTTACCCTACGTCGAAATCTTATTTTTGTATTTTCTTTCTTATAACATAGAGCATACACGCAACAGGGCTTAACGGGATCGCTCAGATGAAGCAGAGTATTAACGGGTACTAACAAGTCTGATGCCATAACCATTCGGCCATCCTGGACACAACACGATAGTTTCCTTCAAATTCATTATCAATGTTCCAAAATTTCTGCTTGACGTTTTTGTAGCTGTTTAAAAGGTTAATGTAATTGTTTACCAAAATAAAAGTTAAGAAAACATATACACGAAAATCGATATAAAGTGGGGTTTTTTGAAAAATGGCTCTGAGTTGCAACGAGGTAATTTGAGGTGATATGAGGATAACATTTCGTCCTCATCCCATCTCCCATCGTTTGTCGCTCATTTCCTTCTCGAACTCTCGTAGCAGAATAACATGTAAATACTCAAATCTCAAAGAATTAAATAATGATAAAATAGCAAAGAATTAAATAATGATAAAATAGCAAAAATGATATGGCGAAAATTAACAAATCTGCTTTTTCTTATCATTTCGTTATATTCAATTGTTTTTTCCCCCTAAGTATCATTTTTTCTCAAGCACTGCCTCCTTCTGCCTGTTTCGCTACTGTTTGGATTTAAAATCAAACTTATCACATTTCAAAATTATTCAAATATTTCTTTAATAATTCTGTTTTATTAGTGAATTAAAATTCATTAAAATGGTCGTGGAACTTGAAGCAATTCCAGCGTTCTCCAATCCTTCAATAAAAAAAAAGTGCATTTTCACAAAGGCAATAAGATGGATTCTTCATTTACATCAATTGCTGTTTTTGAGAAAGTTTCACCTTGATGGTTACAACTAATTACGCCATTATTTCAGATTTTGTGAATGTTGCTGGAATTCACCTCTGCGATACAAATTCGATGTAACAGGATTTATCTTACATACCAAAAAGGGAATTACTCCCCACCCCACCTCTTCAGAATAGTTAGTTCTCTTGAAAGAATTTGCTGTAATTGATGAAGCCTTTCATGATGAACAAGTTTTGTTATCAAGGATTGTCTTGGATGTTATTAAGAATGTACTATACATCATATATCAACGTTATTTCCAAAAGAAGGACAATTCTCCCGAATTCTTGTTTCCTGTTTCCGAGCTAAGAAAGATTGAATAAAATATTTTAAAAGATGTCTAAAATTAGATCACGTTCAATGTGCGTGTGGGGGGGGGGGTGCAAATTTTAAATAAAAAAAGAGATTAAACATATTCCTTTTCCAAAAACTACTTTACTGCAGTGAAGCAGAAATAGCACTCACTACATCCTTAATGGAGCATTTAAAAAACAACTAAAAAATATTTCAAAATTGCTCATAAGTTACGGATTTTTGGAAAGTTATTAAAATGAGCTACAAAATGATATATACTAATGACCAATATATGACTTATATTAGGTTTTGAACTAGGTGAATTTTAACATTCAGTGGAAAGTTTTTATATTACTGATCCTACAGTTTAATTTCCTATCCAGCTCACTTATTATGAATTTAATGAGCCTCAAATCCCCATATATCCAAGCTGCACTTCTGAAAAATGTAAAAGTAGATAAAAATTACGGAAAAGTAAATAGATTTATTCTTTTCCTATTGAATTGTTTTCTGCAGACGGTAAATTGATACACTCAGGAACATTGTAAATAGCACATCAAGAAGGGAGTTTCGGATTGAAATGAAAAAAAATTAATACACATAATGATGCATATGAGAGACTCACTTGATCCCAAAATCAAGACAATTAAACAAATTCAGAGCAATTAGACATTCACAATGTAACTTCAATAGCTCATCGGACCGCCTCCTGCTTCAATACATGCCACAACACAGCCCGGCATTGAGTTAATTAAATGTCGGATGTTATCCTGAATCAGATGAAGCTAAAATTCTTGAACAGCCGCCTGCAAAAATCGTGTGCAAAATTATTTGGCGTCATCTGGCGTTTTAGCTGGTCCCACAACTGCTCTATAGGGGACGAGTTCGGGGAGCGGACGGCCATGGAAGAATCTAAACATGACGTAGAAAGTCTTAAGATACTCGAGCTGTATGCGGACGAACATTATCTTGCTCAAAAATTGCCCCTGGAAGACCATTAAGGGAATGTCTCACGAAGGGTGAAAGAATGTCATGAACATAACGCTGGCCCGTTAAGGCTCCTCGTACCACTATTAGTGTGGATAGGCTATTATAAGCTAAGACCCGCACCAGACCATTACACTTGCTGTGCTGGCAGTGTGTCATGCGTCAGTGTGGATCGAATTGTACCGTTCACCAGGGGCCTCCTCATCAGTACGTGGTTATCATCTCTCCCAAAAATTAACCGGGATTCATCTCTAAACATCACGTTTTGCCAGTTTGTGACAGTCCATGTATATCTGGCTTGGCACCACCATAGATGGACTCGCCGATGTTTAAGATCGCTTTCGCAGATTCGCTTTTGCAAGATGTCTGGAAATGGTCAGTGGAGCAATTGGCAGCCCTATATCTGATTGTATTGTGGAACAGGTATCACTGTGGTATTGACGAGCACTTGATGCGCGATCCTTCGATTCTCTTTTCTCGTCGTCTTCCTGGTCTCTCCAGACCTGGTTCTCCGTACGTGGGTACCATCTCATTTCCACTGTTTCCAACATATTCGCTCTCACTCCGAACGATCAATCTGGCGAGCAACATGGGGCGTCCGCAGGTCGCGGTTTTCATGCCGATGATCAGGCCCTGCCAAATTCGTTTGATTGTGCGAAATATCTTCTCACACGTCTACCTGGTACACACACACCCATATTATATATA
>BMAW01082342.1:207570-290240 GCA_019974015.1 Nephila pilipes
TAAATGAATCTAAAATGTAAAATAAAGTAAATGAATCTAAAATGTAAAAATGTAAAATAAAGTAAATGAATCTAAAATGTAAAAATGTAAAATAAAGTAAATGAATCTAAAATATGAAAATAAATTTCATTCTTAACTAGAATGATACATTTTTATAAAACAATTCATAAAATGTCGGAATACATTTATTTAAAAAACCATATAATTAAACAATGAATAAAAACAGAGATAGACATTCTTTTATTCACGATTTTTTACAATACAATTAACGTGCCAACATCTTTTAAAAGTGCTGTCGACAAAATAATTGAGCCTTACAAAAATGGTGTTGATAGAATATACCATACAGTGATCAGGCTCTATTATACTATAAAGTTTCCAGCAGAAATGTGATTGTTAAATACAAGGCTGAAAGAATATCCCTGGTTTCTTAATTATTCCAGAAAATGAATACAAATGTATCGCTTATACTGGTGAAAAAAGTACTTGTAACACTAATATGCAGGAAATGAATTATACTACTGAAAGAAAAATTGCATAGTTTAAATACCTAGATATTTCTGTATCAACACCAATTTTAAAACATATGTTTTCATCTTATTTTTTGGGAATAACAGCACATGTAGCAAGATAAAAAAATACATATAAATGAGCAAAGACCCTCAAATATTCAGCATATATCAAACACCAAATTTTAAAATGTTACATGATTTTTAAAATGCTGCTTTCGAAATGGTAAAATTGAGCTGTAAATAATGTACTTTATAAAGTTACAAATTTTAAGAAATTGATTTTGGTGTAAATATATAAATTGCACAAAAAATATCAATGAAATTCCACAGATCTAGCAGCCTTATATATAATGAACACACATATTCTCAATTACTGATGATTATGAAATTAAAATGGCAGGTTTCATTTATTCAGAGACAATGAGTTGTGCAGAGACCAATACATATATCATGAAAAATACATTTGTTTCTTTAACTACAGTAAAAAAAAATGCAAATTTAATGAAAACTCACAAGACATGCAAAGTTCTATCTTATTTCTACTACTGAATATCATTTAAATAGATAAAATATTAAAGATTTCCACAAAATTCAATATACTCAAGACTGTACTGTGGACTTCTTTGATTTCCATTCATTATCAGTTTGCACAAATCAATAAAGCTGTTGTTTCTGTTCTTTCCAATATTTACAAACTTCCCATATAAAAATAACTAGTGCACAGCTCAATGGATAATTTAAATCCCAATACAATATTTTTCATAATTTCTTTATTTCAATGCTATGAAGAGAGAATATGCCGATCAAATTTTCAATCTGGAACTAACCAATCAGTTTTGAGTTAGAGAAATTTTAAGAAAAATTTCTTATAAAAAATGAAAAATAAATTTCAGGCAAGTATGTTGTACTAAAAATGGGTAACTTAAAAGTTTGTGCAATATATTTTGTCCTAAAACCTGTAAACCAAAAAGCAATATCTTCAAAGCAAATTTGCTTAGTTTTTTCAAACAGAAAATATAGAACAAATAATACTATTGAGGCACAAAATAAAAGCTTTCACTATTTGCAATATTTGAATTATTAGAATTATGTAAAACATGTTAAGATTAACAAAAAGTATATATAACTATTTTACTTATCACAATACAAATATTGCTTTTCACTTCCAATTAAACTCTCAATCATATGAATGAAAATACTTCTTTGACAGCAGATACTAACAAAACATAGTGTACATAATAAATTAAATCCTTTATCCATGCTAATTCATATAATATATTTTGGGGGAATTTAAAATATTTTCAACACATAAAACTGCACACAGACAAGTTTTCTCCAAACTTTTCCTTTAATAATTTCCCTTTTTTTTTTAAACATTATTTTTGGTATTAAATTAAAAATGTTACAAAGAAATAAAGGTGTCAAATACAAATCCTTATCACAACTTGGATATTTCATATTTAAAAAGAAAATAAAGTGATCTCTATATTAACAAATGTTAAAACACATTCTTATTATTTATCTTCATTGGAATTGAAAATTAGCATACATATTTACAAGCTTTTGTCTCAGTTAACATGGATTTTTCATACATTAATGAAATTAAGAATTATAAGCTAATACTGAAGCTAAATTTTAGTATGAAAAAAAGAAAACTTAATATTTTATTCTAACTGAACTTTTTTTTTTACTTCATACTGATCACATATTCTGAAAACAGTTAAAAACTTCAGAAAAGATACATTGTATGACTGGGAAAAATATGCATTAAGAAAAGTAACCTTGATATACGTAAGTCTTCTTTTAGAAATTTTATAGTACTTCATAAGATTCATACTCACCATCAAAAAAGTAAATTAAAGAAACTTGAAATTTTAAACACTTGCAGCTGTTTGATATTTAAACTAAAAAAAAAAAAAAAGCAATAACATGTTTTAAAAATTTTAATCTCTCTATTGATTAAAATATAGGTACAGAATTTTTATTATTAGAGATAACTAACATAACTTCCATCTGTATTTAAACACACACATTTTCCTCCCCACCTCCTTTATGCATATGGATAAATTTCAATAACTGTAACACAGTATCTAAGTCTAAATGTTTTGCTATAAAATAAAAAACATTTCTCAAACTAAAGAAACATTTCCGAAGTTTTAATATGCAATAAAATTTATCTGGATAGAAATACTATTGTTAAAGCAATAATTTTAATCTCACAAATTACAGACTAAACATTCTGTAAAAATCTAAATATAAAGAGTAAAAATAATCAAAATACCTAAGAAATCAAATATTAATGACGAAAAAATAACCTACAGTTGAATTACAAAAAAAAAAAAAAAAAAAAAAATACAAATGAATTAAATCACAGCTATTCTTTTTGAAATTCTTTGCATATAGAAGCATCAGTTAGTAATTACTTACAACACTTTTATATGTTTCTTAAAATTATATTTAATCTAAAAAAATTCATTTAACTGAAAATATTCTTGAAATATTTATAAAATTGTGGTGTATTAAATAGACTTTCTATAAAAAAAATATTAAAATAAATTTATGCAAAAAAAATCATCTATAGGAATACTCAACAGAAGAAAATAGAATTTAAAACAATCACTGGAAAGAAGGATCAAACTGAGTCATTGCCAACCAATTGCATACAAAATAAAGGGTATTCAAATGGAAAAAGAGAAATGTTGAAATTTTTAAACGAATTTTGAAACATGAATGTTTCAAAGCGAAATACTTGACTCGGTAAAAAAAAAAATCCCATCTGAATAAAAAAAAGTATTAAGTTAGTACAAGTGAAAGTTTGAAATTTCAAACAATACTTCATATTTTGATTATTTCTATAGAGCTAACAGTACAATTAAATAATTGGCTTTGAATGCAATGTCAACATTTTACCCCCCCCCCCATAAAATGTGGAGCTTATAAAAAAAAAAGGAATCTTAAAACTATCATACAAAATAAAGTGGTAATTATATTTATATTGCAGGTAAAAGTCTATTACTCTTCCTACCAATAAGTAGAACAAAAAATATAAAACAATTAATCATCATGAACTTCACAAATTCACAGCAGCAATAATTTTTTAACAGGATTATTCTCAAGCATATTAATCGTGAACACACATTTTCAGCTAATAAATAATAAGAGCTAAATGATATTCAAAGATAGGGAGGAAAGCTGAATAAAATTGCATGAAAAATATCACAACCTTAGATAAAAAAAAAAAAAAATTCTTGAACTTAACATTCATGATATTAATTTCACAACATACTTTTTTACTTTCACAAACAGATAATAAAGAAAATATGAATGAGAAAAAGAGCTTAAAAAGTATAAAATGTGTTATGATAACCAGGGATATCTACTAATTACAAGGCACATGTCACATCAATCTACAAAGGAACTTCAATTACTCAGTGCATTCAATTTATAAGTATTCAATACTATATACATATCTAGATTTCATTAGTTATATAAAATTGAAACTGAGTATCCTAATTTAAGATATAAATAAAGCAAAACAAATTCTTATATTGATAATCATTTCATTCTTTATGGTATATACAATGTTGAGGGTTAAAAAAAAAATCACACTTGAAAAAAAAAATTCTTAACCATTTAGTATATCTATTTGGGAATAATATACACAATTCAGAAAGGCTATTTGGTATCACTACATGAATATAAGCAAGTAATTATGATGGCAATATTTTGGATACAATAAACACAATAAATACATATTAATGAACAGGAGAGCAATAATTGAAGAAATATAAAACACAATATGGCAAATAACTAAAATATTAAAACACACAAAAATATATAAAAATACAAGCATAGCACATAAATTACAAAAAGTAATGACAAAATTAATACACATGCACCAATTTAGTTTTGAATTGTGAATGCACAAACATTTATTTGGTAATAACCCAAGCACCATGTAATAAATACTTCATGTGTTTACTATAAAAAGTAGATACTTATTCTCTGCAGATTGTAAGCAAATGTTGCTAAAAATGTAGTAATAACCACTAATTTGAGAAGGAAGAATAGACCAATAGACAAATTCCATAATTCAAAAAATGTCCTCCAAGTATAACATATTGGATATTTATCAAATGTGCATGAATCTTGAATAAAACATTCAGCAAGAAGATTCACTTTGGTACACTACAACAAAATGGATCTATCTGTATTTCACATAGAGAAACTCAAGCAGAATATTACAGGTAACAGGATAATTTAAATAATGATATATTACTACTGGGTAAATCATGTAACTGTATACATCACAGATGAGATATCAGTCATGGTACCTATTGTACATTACAATTATTCAAGTACAGTTGACCATAGTAAACCTTTTTGTAAATGCTATTTCACTGTTAATTTAATCTTGAAAATCATAACTATAGTATTAAGAAAAATCAAGCATGGCTGCTTCTGGAATAATGATACTAGTCATTTGAAATAAATCTTTTCCCAATTAAATCAAATCCAGCTGTCTATGTTTTACCATTTATGGCACATTAAATCATTAAACCTGAAAAATTTTAACAACTTGCAGAGGAAAAGTATGACAAGTTCACAGTTTAGAAATATTGATCAAGTATGGTGCTTTATTACAGTTTGTAATATGCAAAAATCACATGTTTTCAAAACAGAACAAATAAATAGCAACAGTGAATACTTAATATAAAATAAAAGTGGGAGTTGCAATTGGAAACTTAAGAATTAAAAAAAAATACTCATGATTTTTTTTTTTAAATAGAAAGAGCCAAATCTATCACAAATACTTTTTCAGATAACAGTCACATAAAAAAAAAGTTTTGTAAATGGAACAACTATAAATATGTATAAGTAGAAAGCTAGTTTACAATGTATCATATTTGTAAACTATTTTCAGTACTAATTTTAAAAGAAGTACAAAAAAGATTCAAAATGTGTGTTTACATAAATTTCAAACTATTAATATACATCAGAACAAATTAGTTATTTGTTTTATAATTTGGCAAAAAAAATTTTAAGCAAAAGTAATAATTTCACAATTTATATTACAAAACTTCATATAAAGCAAATTTTTCAGCACAAATATTTTTAAAACATAAATATTCATTGATTTAATGACTAGGGATAACAAAAAATAAATGTATTTAACAAATTTACATAACCATCAGCATCTCCATTAAATATATGTGTATAGAGCTCATGTTTTCTCTTAAAACAAGACAAAATATGATTTGTAAACAAAATCAATTAATTAGCAAGATTTAACATTTAAGTGCAAAATAGTTATAATATATTCAGAAAACCAAAAAGCAAGTAACATTCACACAGTATACACAATTAATCAAGAATGTTGCTAGACATGGTTGAAACATTAGTATACGATTCCAATTACATAAAAACTTATGATGCTGCATGCGGAGGAATCGAATACATCAACTGAAATTTTCAGTATGCATTTTTAACTTAGCATGTGCACATAAGATTTCATATCAGAAGCCATTCAATTACTTATAACTTGGAATTCTTATACAAGAAAAATACCCTGAGAACAAATATTTTCTAACTAATCTCGATATATCTTTATCAGCAATTTTATTTCATATTACAAATAGGACGGCCCATCAATCACTGCCACAATTAAACTATTATCATAGCAGATTAATTCTACCACTGGAGATAACAACCCACACACTCCAAGTACTTAAACTTTATCATTCTTCACAATAATGCAATTTATAAAGAAATAAGAGAAGAAACTACTGAATAAATGCCAAAAATTCCTTTAAATATCATAAAATATTTTTACATACATATTACTTCATATTTGCAACAGGAATATATTACAAAATCAAAATATATATAACGTTACAGAGGTGAAAGATTTGCATCACCAATGCTATAGAATGATATTTCGAACATAAGATGTTTCAAATTAATATATAAGTTATTAGATGCACAAGAAATTCAAAAAAAAAAAGTAAACTATTCATATACTTACATTTGTATTTACATCTATACAACATTTTATACACTTGGAAACATAAACACAATTGCAGTTATATTTGTAGAAATGAAATTTCAAGATATATTCAACAAAACCCATCTTATACTTATTTTCTAACAATTTATAGGTCCTACTTTTAAGGAAACCTTTTAAATACTCCAATTTTTATTTACTCAATTATAATTCAAATTTCCATTACTGAAACTGACAGTGATTAGAGTTTGAAGCCAGAATTAAGGTTGGGAATCAAAACTTGCATACAATTCACAGAAATTTATCAAGATTTATATTGTTCCTAATAATCAGGCAGAAAAAGGGATGTGCACCATTTGAAGATAGATCATTAATGATAAAAACTTATGAAGGTAAATTTTTAATACTTAGAGAATCCAATACTACTGATAATCCTACCATCTAAAAGTCTGATTTTCTTCCTCTTAAATTCTCACTCTAAAAAAATAATAAAACTAAAATAAAAATTATACCAAAAGTATAATTTGTTCCCATCTTATAAGTAACAAACACATAGAATAAATGCTTTAAAAAGTTTTTGATTCATTTTCAGTTGGCTTAAATAAATTTCTTCAAAATATTATTGACTGCAACAATGAGTAAATTTTCAAATAATGAAACCTAATCACATATGTTTATAGCAAAAAGTGCATAATAGCCATTTCTGAAATATAAGAAACATTACATTACCTTTTACATACATTAAGATATTTATTAGTAAAAAATTCAAATATTTTTCAAAAAAAGATAATTTCTAGTTATCTAACTGTTAATTTGTATTGAATAAAAAATACTGTACAGTACTTGTAATACAATAAAATTTTTCCCAATTTAAGAGTGTATCAGATAATGTTTTAATAAACAACTTCAACTAAGTCCAATTTAGAATTGTTTCCTAGAAAGATAGAATTTTGAAATATAAGGCTCAAAACTAAAAACCTACATTTAATACATTAATCTTTTATCTTAATTAAGTTGTACCGAGAAAAAGGAATTTCAGTTCTTTTCGGTGAACTGTTCTAGTTCATTTGATTAATCCGTTCTTTAGATTCTTTGCTTTGGTTTTTATTAACGTCGCACTTGAAGTAACACGAGGGCTATTGGAGACAGATCTCGTAACTTTGAACCATTGTCAAGTGACAAGGATGACACCTGAGCTGTCACCCACTCTCCTAACTTCCACACCAGGCCAGCAGGAGGACTATGGGGCCTGACAGATTTAACGTGCATCAGCTATGTCTACATGGCGAGTCTTTAGAGGCCAAGGCTCGAATCTGCAACTCGACGAAAACAGACGGTCATGAGTCTGAAAGCATGGCCACTAGGCTACTGCTGGCCTTTAAGATTCTTTGAACTAAAACCCCCTTATAGGTATTCAAATGAATTTAACACTATACAATTACTGCATATGATTACTTTGAATTTAAGGGAAAAGAAATCATGTTTTGAATCATTATTAATACAAAGTAACCATTTTCTAATTTTATCAGATGATAATAAAAATAAAGCATCTTTAGTAATTTATCAAAGATATAATATGTAATCAAAATTAATAAAATGAAGCATATGCTTGTAAATAAGACTATGAAATTTTTTTTGTATTATAAAGTGTACAGTGAATGTTAGGACAGATATATTTAAAAATTTTATCAAAAAAATTATTTAAAAAAATTCCACCTCTAATGCTTAAAGATGCAATGCATTAGATATTATACTCAGGTTAAAATATACAAAATATATAAATGTTTTATTTTTGTATGCATTATCTGCAAACATTAAAATAGCATGTGTATAAACTTGTTTAAATATTTTACATTTTTATTAAAAGGGACAAAATAATAAGGATACACATGAAATATATTAAATATTTTTAAATTCATATTTTGATTAGATCTGTTTTATTATTTTCCTACAATAATTAAGTATAAAAAAATAAAGAGAAAACTTTAACATAAAAATTTTTCATAAATTATTCTTAAGTTTGATCAAATTAAAATTGGAGACAATGTCAAATATTGCATCAATATAAATATACCTGCTGTAGCAAAACATCTTTGAGAATTAATTATACATTATAAGCCCTAAAATACATGTTGACAGTAAAAAATATTCTATGGAAGAATTATAAATGCATAAATCAAACTGTTAAGTATTATTATACGCATCATATAAAAGCTTCCCCCCCCCCTTATCCAATCAAAAAACTCAATAAAATGTGAAAATTTCAGAACTTGCTCACATTTAAAAATAATATAAATTAGGTTGAAGATATGGAATACAATCAAATGGGAGAGAGGTCTTGTTTTTTATTCTATTTGGATACAGAAATTGATTTTGAATCAGATGTGAATAGTTCAAAAGAACCGAAGATATGCCTTCCAAATAATCCCTTCCAATTCGGAATCGCTCACCATTCCTTTAACAATGAGGACCAACTTCAATGAACCTGCTTGATTCCGAAAAAGCCAAGTCTATTCCCCCATAGCATTATTCTTCTGATTTGAAGCCACCTCGCCTAGTTCAGAACTGTCTAATGGGAAGACTTGCTGCCAAAAGATGTAGTTTGTTCAGTTTTTTCCCCTACATCATTCTTCTGACTCCAAACCTATCCTTAGAAGCTGTTCTTATTGTTCAACCCAATTCTGTGCGTGCTTTTCTAGAGAATCTTTTTACAAGCATTAATTTTTTAAAGTCAGCACTTTTGGTTTCAACCCTTTCTTTCTTAATGGTTTCTCCTTCTCCCTGCACCAAATACTAGCTTTTGTTTTAAACCAGGGGTGTCCATCCCATGGGCAGCAAGCATGACGCACAGTGTACCCTATCATTGTGGCCCAAGAAGGAGGAGCGAAGCAAAAGAAATATCAATACCCACTGCAAGAAAATATAACTACATAAAATTAATTCAAGAGTTATGGTGCCAAAAAGGCCTTTTAATTCCAATCTACTCCCTTGACACAGGAATTTGAAAATAAATTCTCTAGTATTTTCAAAAAATTAAGGAATAATTTTTATTTTTGCAGTTTACAGTTGATTTTCCATTTACAGTTGATAAAGATATGCTGCATGCAAATTTTCAAATAGGATGTATAGAATTGCAATCTGGCATCCAATTTAAAAGAAAAGTTTTATAATGTCTCTTTAATAGACTTTTACAAATTATAGATGCCCAAAGAAAAATATCTCCTTCTGCACAATTTCTCATAAATAATGTCATTATTGTTTAGAAGCCTGTACATTTGTAAGCAGCTATTTTCAAGAGTAAAGCAATCTCAGATAAAAATTAAAACCAGAATAACAGATGAACACCATGAGAATTCCTAAAAAATGCAACCATTTCACAGATATTACTGCCAAATATCAAATTTTATTTTTATTCTTTTAAAATGTTTAACAAAATACAGCGTCGTATAAGCCGTACAAAACAATACCAATCTAATTCCATATTAAGTATTAACAGTACAAAAATCATAATTTATTAAGTTTAAATAACTTAAATATGTTAATTATATATCTTATGGGTTTAATTGTGGACTATTGTTAATGTCTTACGAGAGTTTGATTTATTTCATGCGGACCTAAACTATTCTTCAGATACAGTCAAGGGAAGCAAGGAAGTTAGACACCTATGCTTTAAATAAAACACGATGCTTGTCTTGTGTCTCACGCTTATCAGTTCGCTTAATCACTGTAAATAGGGAAACCCAGTGTTACGAAATAACAACGTAATAGCAATAACTACTCTGAATCATTCAGAACGGTAGAGAACAGGTTTATGGCAGACTGAGGACCTGGGTGTTATCTCTTTTAGAGGAAGTAATTCAAAAGAGAAGGGTTGGTTTGTTTGTTTTTTATTTTGATCCCCAACCCTAGTTGTACTTACTGAAAAAATTCTGAGTAACTAATTTTTCTAAAAAGAGTAATGACACTAAAATTAAGCAAATCATGCACCAAAATCCAAAATTATGAGATTCAAAATAATCACAATAAGAGGAATGATGTTTTAACATAATATCACCAATTTATGTTTAAATGAGGTAGATACACTTTAAAAATTAGGCAAACTGGGGAAAAAAAAAAAACAGCTGCTCTTATACATTAAAAAAACACAAAATTCAGGGCAATGAATAGCCAGCTGCCTCTTAACATCTAACTTATAAAATCAAAATTCACTTTGAAATCAAATACAGTAAAAATGTAAAATGGACAAAAAGAAATATTAATTTCAAAAATAGTGAATTATACTGAATTGAAAATATTATCCAATTAATATTGAAATAAATCATATGTACAAAAACTATATTTTTACATCAAACATTTATCATTATTTAAAATCTAATAGTTCAGCTATAAAATTTATTAATACTGCAAACACAGGACACATAAATAACAGTAAATTACATTTGCTTTGTAGATATTAAAACATATTTTACAATTTGCATTAAATTTACTCTTCAGAACTATTAACATTTATTGCACAGAATGTATTTGACATATTGCCAATGAATGGCAAAATAATTACTTTTTACATTATATAAAATAGAAAATACCAGGATTAGTATATTTTTACAAGATATATTGAATATCTGTTGTTTTCCAGACAAAAAAAAATATATTAATTATTGATATTATGTTTTATCTAATACATTATTTCTTCTGAAATTGCATTTCAGAAATGGAGTTTGCAAGAGCACAGGCAAAATGATAAAATGAAACTAATGTTCTATTTAGAATTAAAAATTATACTTTATTATAGACATCTAGAAAAAAAAATTCTTTGTAAGAAAACTCAATCTCAATTTCAGGGAAAGCATCATTTACTTCAAGGATAATTCTCACAGTTTCCAAAAATTTATCCCAAAAAACCAATCATTTAAGTATATTGAAACTTTATCTTTTTATATTAATTTTGTTGCCAGTACCTCAAGAATATAGAAATGTAAGGTAATTGAAAGTGGAATGGAATGTTCCCAATGAGCAATATTAAGATAAATCATAATGAGCACATAATTTAAACAAATACAACATATTTTACACTACACTATTCAATAAATGCACATTGAAACTGAATAACTACTTACAAATTAAAAAAAAATCATAAAAATTCATTCTTTTCTTAAATTCCCATTTATCTAACACTCAAAAGCTGAATATATATGCTTTCTTGCTTTACAAGTCATTAAACCACTTTCCAATATCTAATGTGAAAAATAATTTCCCAAGATCTAGTTTCCGAAATTTATATAAAATGTATAAAATATTCAAAAGAAATGAAGTCTGAAAAAAGTAATTATAAAATTATTTAACCTTCAAAGTTTTTAATAGAGAAAAAAAATTAGGCAACTACTCTAAAGTTCATCATAAATTAAATATACAATTGCCCAGTTTAACTTGCATCATTTGTTCAAATACAAATTTTTTATGAAAGTTCCAAGCAAAACAAGGAAATGAAACATTTTATCAATTTCTAATTATATGATTCACAACCTTTTTAAAAGATTTAAACATATGTTAAAATAACTAAAAATTTTAAAATACAATTCAACAAAAATTCTCAAAGAAAGGAAATAATCATTAATTTTTCTAGTTCACACAGACAAAATCCACTGAGGCATGTATGTATGATTACCCTTACTTTTATATGCTTAAATTTAAGCATGCATCTACACTAACAAAGCACTTTCATTAAAATAGGCAGACAGTATTAAAATTCAAAAATGAAAGCAAGTTAAGCTCATTTTTTTATCGTTAAGATAAAACTTCTTCCATGCACACATACGTCAGCAGATAGATTTAATTTACGATTTCATTAACAAGCATCCTTTTGTTACATTGTCATCCTATTACATTTATTAATTTTTATTAAATCAAATTCCACTTATTTTTTTTGTCAGAAGGTACCTAATATCATGAATATTTCACACACATTTCTTGACCAAGAACATTTAAACAATCTTTAAGTTAAAATAAAATAATAGAGAGTAGCTTTCTTTTTGCTAAAATTTATCACATCATATAGACTCACAATTAAAACACTATTTTAAGAAAGCCTACAGATCTATTCTTACTTATATATAATATTTCCTCAACAGATTACATGAATTTAAGTAATTAAACAATGTGAAAAAACAATAATCAAAATAGCTGAAACAAAACTGCTTGTTAAAACTTAACTTTAAGAAACTTTCAGAAATAAATTTCACAATAACTCCTTAAACTTCCATATCATGCAGTTTCTTTGCTTTCAAAAAGAATGTGTTTAATAAATGCCAGAAGTGTACAACACACAAAAAAAAATTATACTTTGCAATATATTCTGGAAATTAAAACAGTGAATAATTATTTTCATGATTAGCAAAATGTCAAATGAATTGATAATATATTAAGAGCAACCTTTCATTATATCCAATTGGCTTTCCTATTGCTTCCCCCCTTCATATGTACAAGACGCTTTTATTGTATTATATTTACAACTTTACTTCCCAAATCATGACATGTGCATCAAGATATGATTTGGAATCATGATCTTTTTCCAATTTACGCCAATTAGTATAACCACAACCCCCAGTCAACATAAGAACAGTCTTCTGAGTAGAATCTGTAACAGTCTTTGGTGCCGATTTATATACTGTCCTACCTAATGTAACATGAGTAGGTAAGCTGCGAGATTCATCACTAATCTTTTGTACAGGTGAATGAACTTCATCACAAGTTGATTCAGGCGAAGGCATACTAATTTCTGTAGTAGCAGTAGATGTAGCTGTAGATGCTGTATCATAAGCTGCCGAAGAATCTGAATCCTCTGAAACTGCCATTGTCGATAAGTCCCACGATCTTGGACGGCCTGACTTTTGCTGCACCCTTCAAAAACAAGAGAAGCTGCAGTTACATTGAAACTACCACACAAATGTAATTTCTATACTTGGCATAATATCTGTATTTATTTAAATTATGATTATTTTAACAAATAAGTGTATAAATTGCTTTTTCAAAGAAAATTGATAACTACTAAGTAGACTTTTTCCTGCCTATGAAGTATGAATCAAAGAAAAAAAAAATAGTAATGAAACAAGTACATTTAACATAAGAATAAAATCATAACTCCATATTTTCAATTCAAATATGTATATACTTTACAGATATGAAAGTATTTTACAGTGTTCTTGATTAAATTGTTTCTCAAATAACTAAAACAAAATAAATATAGACTATTTTCTCTAATTTTAATATGTTTAATTTCAGACATTTAATACCAATAAAAACAAAACATATTAAAACAATATGAAGAACTAAATTAAACACTCAAACATACAACTAAATTCAATTCCATTTCACAAGGAAATTTAACAATGACATCCATTAAAACACAACTTTTCTACACATTATCAAGGTGATAAAAAATAAAATCTTACTGCAGTAACTAATTTGCTGCATTGTTTCTTTAAAAAAATTTCATTCGGTTCTAAGTTTTAGTAAAGTAAAGAACCATAAGAAACTGGCATAATTTACATTAAAACATGATTATGTATTTAATTGGCTAAAAATGTAACAATTTTTATCAGAAGTAAAGAAGTAATTTGCAATTAATAAACCATTCTGATGGTGAAAATATCAAGAAATAATTACCTTCGATCTAAAGTGTTGAGATGAAAATGAACTAATTCAGGATCACTATGATTAAGCCGCTCGTACAACTTTTCTTGACTGTCTTTTTCATAATCTTGGACATTCATAAGATCAGCATAAAGACCATAAACATCATTCGATTCTTCTATGTTCCCTTGAGGAGAGATGTGAGGACACAATGACATACCTCGTGGCAGAGTTTTTGCACCCGAGGCATGAATATCACTGAGATTAGACTTTGGACCTAATATTTATAAAAAGATTATTGTAAAAGATCATTTGGAGTACTTTGATTTACAATTATAATAATAATTTTTAAAAATATAAATAATTTAATGATTCAAAGATAGATATGTACTAAGATGGAAAGGCCACTATCTTACTTATAAGGTTAGGATTGCTATAATTATGGGAAAGGGTGTCATTCTATAAGTATATATCATTAACTTCATTACCAAGCTATTTCAAATCAGGGGGGAAAAAAGGATTAACAAAGGAAGATAGTATAAGGATATAAATTTTTATAACCTCTCTCATAAAATAATAAAATGTGGAAATAGTACCCTTAAATATTTGTGGAATATACATTTAAAAAATTATGCAAAAAGATGCAAGTGGAATCGAATAAAAAACAAATTAACATTTTCAAATCAAAGTATGAAAACATTATGAAATAAAGCAACTTTTTATGTAATTTAAATTTTAAGTAATCTTTACCAGTAAATTTCTTGTTTGACACAGAAGATGGTAACACAGAATCAGATATTTGTTTGATAACTCTTGTTCTGGGTGAGACTAATGATTCTTCATCACCATCAGCACTTGCAGGCCTTCTTGCAACAGGAGAGGCTAAAACAGGAATTGATAGTGCTTTTGGTTGCAAACTTAGCAACAATTGCACTGGTCCCTGATGAGCATGAAATGCTAAACTAACACGTCCAGTTATTATTGGTACACCTTCTAAACGAGGAAGAGGAACAGTCAACAATATTCCAACATTTGTTCCAACCCATAAAAGACCTTTACAAGCAACAAGAGAAGTAACATATATGGTATGAGGTGACTTGTCTTTATCTTTACCTATTTAAGAAGAAAAAAAAAAAAAAAATTACAAACAAATTTTTACATATTAAACTTTTATTATATAAAATAAAAAAGTAAGAAATATTCACTGCACATTAAACACTTAATTTATAATATTCAAAAAAGTAAGAAACACTTATTTTTAAATTTTTTTTTCAATGTAAATGAAAGAATAACCTATTTAAAATTACAAGAGACAATGTTGCTTATACAATCTTTAACATATCCTTTATACTTAACTTTAACCAATAATTTCAAATACACATTTTAACTGGCACCAAAAGAAATCCTTTCGTCCTTTTCTTGAAAAAACACTTTCAATGTGCTCCATGGGGATAATTTTTAAATAAAAAGAAATTTCTATTCTCATCTATCTAGTTAAAAATTACTTTCAAATTTACAGACAAAATAACAAAACAATATTTATATTACTCTGTTTCGAAGTACAAACAAGATGAATGGTGCAAAATAAATAGAAAAATCATTAGTTTCCCATGAAGACAATAGCTTATATAGAAGAAGAATAAAACTTTACTCAAGTTTAGGTATTCATTTTTTAACCAAAACCTCTAACAAAATTCAGCATCAAATGGTCCATATTGGTTATTGTCAGTAGACAATAACCATTACGGAATACCTGCAAACATTTATGGAGGGGGGGGGGAAATCAAATCTGAGCTCAGTTATTCTCTCTTGAAAGAGGAGACATTTTCTTTGATAATAATCAAGAATTTAATAACATATATATTTACATCCCTACTAAAAATCACAAGATAAATAAAAGCTAATAAAGTGAAGTTAAAGAGTGAGAAAATAATTTAATAAATAAGTTATATATAGACAAGCTTGACACTACTCAACACATTTATTGCTAAATAACTACAAAAGGAATTTATGTTCATTAAAGATATAAAATAACATGAAAACACTACTCGATTATTTTCAAGAAATCCTAATAAAACAAATAAATGACAAGTTGAGAGATTACCATGGAAAAAAGGGATTAACTGTAAGAAAAAATTATCAAAGATAACGAAATGTGAATGAGGACAGAATATTGTCAAGATTTAAAAAGAGCTACTATATTAGGGTGAATATATAAAAGACGTCTCATGTATGTACTCATTTGAAGATAAAACAAAATGTCCTTTTTTTCTATCACAATAACTATTTAGCTTCTATAATTTCAATATTTAAAAGATTGTGATTTTTTTTCTTCAAGTAGGGATTTTCACCGATTTTCCCCTTCATCTTGGATATAATAAAATTAAGTATACAAGAAAAATTTATATTGCTTTCAACCATACAATTTTTGTCAATATCACATTCATTTCTATAAGCTAACTTAAAAAGTAATCATTAGTATACTTGTTTAACAGATTATACTGAAAAATTTATGTTCTTAAAATTACACAAACCTGCCAAAATTCTATTCACATTAGCTGCAATATTGATGTCTTGCAGATGACGAAAAGTTTCTGTATGGTATAAACATATTGTTGCTGAGTTTTTCAAAGCAATCCACAAGCCTGTTCCAGAATGGGCTAACAGATAAGCTTGGCCTTCATTATCATGTTGAATAGAGTAATTTCTCTAAATAAAAGAAAGAGGGAGAAACTCCTTTATAATATAATTGCAAAGAGTGTGAAGTCTTTATAACATATTTAAATAACATAATAATCATAGTAGAATAAACTAACAATGATTATTTTCAATTTTCATTACAGCACTTAAATTAAAATAAAATACAAGCAATAGCATTTAGAAGAAATTTTGACTTTCATACACTGCTGAATATATTTTGTTTCATACAAGTGTAGCAGTTTAAAATTTGATATCTCAAAAATTTCAATTTAAATTAATCTGCAAATTTTAGGTATTCATAATGAAATACATGATAAAACACACCGCAAAACAAAAACTAGGCAAGGTATTTTATATTTAACATAACAGAGTTGTGTGAAAGAATGTTTTAAGTTTTTAGAGACAAAATCACAAACATTCTATGTTGTCATCTTTAGTCACGAGACACACATCAAGACAACAACCAAACTAAACCTACAGAAAGTTATATGGATTAAAGATGTAATACCACATTTTATCTATGCTAAGTTAACAGGAAAGGAAGGAACAAATAGTTGTTATTTTATGCAGTCTAAAGAGAAAAACTCATGTGGTCAATAGATCAATAGCATCTAGTAGTCTGCAATTCATTCAATGTCCAATCCATCAGTGAGAATAATGATTATTGAGGTGAACCTCTGTGGATGTCCATCATTCAAATGTTAAAATTGTTATCCTCCAATGATGGTATTGACTCAACTTATTTAGAAAAGCACCTCCCATGAGTTTTCCAGAGAAGAAAGAAAGAACCGTATTCTTTCTCAGAGTACACACATTTACCTCTGACAATATTGCTCATGTGCTTCATTGTAAATTGAGAGTTCTTCATTTCCCAAATAGAAACATTTTGCTTTTTTTTTTTTTCATCGTTCATATGACATCTAGCTTAAGAAAAAACTAAGTAGTTTGCAAAAATGTCCTTTTTAAAATGGGGGTGCATTTTGATACAAATCTGAAGAACTTGCCTTGCCATTGTACAAAACATCTGCACTTTGTAGTTTCTTTAATAAAATTCTTAAAATCCCATTAATCCCGCTGTAATCCCATTTATGAATCAAAATATATACAATCCTAGACAGCAAGTCTAATTTTTAAAAAAAATTGATATATACTATGTATATGATAGTTTGACTATATATCATGACAACATTATAACTGGTCATTTGGAAGTAAAAATCAAAATATTGGAGATTGAATCAAAAAAATTTGGTATGCACTTCATGAAATAAACATGCATATATAAAAAGTACAGAAAAATTGAAATATTTTACAATTTAAATGATTTAAAGCATAAATTAAGAGAATTGTGCATTTATAAATTATTTTAATTATCTGGAAGAAAAACTTTAATAAATGAATATGAAATTTTTCCTCCAGAAACAATATCACTTAGACAAATATAAGTAATTATTACAGATATGGGAAATAATCTTAATTTGAATGCTATTAACATTCCATATAACAAGATAAACAGAGCATTCTATATAAATCATGCATGAATTTGACATGATAATGGTAAAGTACACTGTTCCCTTCAATAACAAATGAAAAGAGCTTATAATTTAAAATGACAGATAAAATGTATAAATCTACTTATCTTCTGAAATACTGTATGCCTGACATCATATTACAATTAAATATGGAAAAATATGAAAATTGCTTAGCAAAAAAATTCCTCTTATTAAGACAAATTTCTTACCTGTACTTCAGCAGTAATTGAGTCGATCACCCATACCTTTGAACCAGAGGCACAATACATTGTCAAGCCTAATGGTAATAAACAAGTTACAGGCTCTTGATCTAAGGTGACTATTGTTGGATCTTGTAACTGCCACTGTCCCTCTAAATTGTAAAATAAAATGAGTTTCACACTCTTTTTAAAATATAATCAGGGCAATATCAATCTCAAAAATAATAAAATAAACATATAAAGTAAATATGACTCTCAGATATGAAAGTACAACTTTACAAACCTCCATCTCTATGAAATATAATGACAGATCCATTAGATAAAGCAATATAAACTTGATCCCAATGATATTTTAGCTGAATAATAGAAGCAGGTACAATAGTATTGCCAATTTCTTCCCATTTTTCAGGACATGAACCTTCTAAAATAAGTACTCTGAAATAAAAATGAACAGAATTATAAAAAGGAATTATGCTTTTAACAACGTAATTAATAAATTGTATCAAAGGAATCAATGTCTCTATTAAAAAACTCGTTAAGTTAGAAAATGAATTCATAACTGATTTTCTAAATATCAATAGAAATTGTTAATTTTTAACTAATACAGATAAATATTGAAAATTTATCAGAATTATTAAGTTCAAAATGAATGAATAACTTCTCTGAAAGAACCCAACACAATAAAGCATAAGTGTACACATCACATTCAATAATACTGTAACCACCTACTAACGAGATTAATGGCGTTTATTAAAAAAGCATAACAAACTTCATTCTTCAATTAATTATGAATAATTTATTGTCAGTCAAATAAAACCAAGAAATTAACTCAGAATACAGAGAATTTTATTTTCATGAATTGATCCAGATTTTCCCCAACAAAATTACTAATTTCAACTTGTTCATTATCAAAACGTTGCTTTTTCTGCAACAGACATCCTCTCAAATATGATTAAAAACATATAATTTCAATGAACTTTTATATCTAAATAAGAGATATACAATAAGATCAATTGATTAACTCCACATACTATCATTCACAGAGTGAATAAACCTAACAATCCACTTTTCAGATGGCAAAATTAATATAACAATATACATGCCATACTCTTACATCAGCTATTATGGTTAAATTAATACAAAGTAAATTTATTAAGAAATTTAGATAGAATAGATTCATTATTTTTTGAAATTGAAATTATCCGTATGAAAAAAAGTTTAATAGTCAGTACATAAAACAGAAAAATAAATAAATTAGCAGTTGTCAAAGAAAATTTCAATTCATCAACTTATAAACATTTCTTTGAAATCATTAATAAATTACAGAAAAATTTATTATACATTTCATACATGAATTTGTATCACTATATACCAAATTCAATCCAAGTTCATAATCAATTTCAATTCATTAAATATGTTTTAAAATGTTAAATCTTTCAAAACAAATGCAGCAAGAATATAAATTTTATTCAAGATCATTTAAAAAAAAATTGTATACATACATGTCTAAGATGATTAATTTAGTTATTTAAGACAAATATCATAAGCAATAAACAATCCAGTGAATCTGAACTAAATCTTTTCAATATATCAATTAAAAAAACTTAAATATTTATTTAAAACAAAAATTTCTTGTACCAGAAAAAAGGTACATTCATTTAATGACATTCTTAAAATTTCAAACACACATAATGGTAAAAAATATCCACCATCCCTTTGAACTTATTTTTAAGAAATCAAATTTACATTAAGTTGCAAGAACATACTTTCTACTCTCTGTCCCCATCCAAACAGTTTCTACTGTGAGCACAGAATTTAAACCATTACTCGAACTATCAGGATCTGGACAACTTTTCTCAACTGGCATTCCAGGCACAGCTTCAATTGCAATAATTTTTGTTTCACTAAGGTGGTACACAGCTACTTGTCGTAGATGAGTCAAATGTACTGCCATAACATTTATGTGGCTATTTACACCATCAGATGAGCACAACCACATATACTGTTGAGGAACTGAGCAACTGTTAACAATATAATGGCATCCACATTTAACCTATGAAAATATATATTAATCAAAAGAATGCATAATGTGTATGAATTAAATTATCAACTTCTCAAAAATTTCTAATGTTACACTTACTTCAGCTGAGCAAGTTGCTTGGAACACAGGGAATGTTTTAACAAAGAGAGGCATTTTGCTGCTAGGACGTTTTTCTTGTTCCGGAATATCCCAAGCAGGAGTATTATTAGGATCTATTAAACATTTACATTTAATTTACAACATTTATTATTAATACAATCATTTCAAATTTAAAGATATTTAAAATAAAATACTTCAAAATAGTGCATTGAAACATATTGTTCGAAAAAAAATTAACAAAAGCATTAGTAATGAAGCAGGGGAAAAAATAATGTTAAGGATTCATTTATATAATACCAGTGATCTTTTAAATGGCCAGGCCACAAACTGGCACCAATATCACTTGTTAAAAAAAATGTATCATACAAGAAATAATTTACTTACATATTCATGCATGACCATTTAATAAAGATATATGCACATACACAAATACACATTTATGAACTTGTATATGGTCCGAGGGTCAAAGTCCTCCTATTAGTGTGATGAAGAAGTTAGGAGAGGGGGTGCCAGTTCAGGTATTGTCCTTACCAAAGTTGAAAATTACAAGGACCATTGTCAATAGCCCTTGTGTTGCTTCTAGTGCAATGTTAATAAAACCACACCAAATATATATTCATGAATAAACAGCATGTTCATAAACCATTTCAACAAAATTTTATGAATGAAAATATACCTAAAAATGAATAACATTTATAATGGAATCTCAAACATTAGAAAAGCATACGATTAAATATCCAACAGTTAATTAAGATCAAAGAGAATCAATATAGATGCTTCCAGTAGTTTTCATAGATGCCACTGCCCAGATCACACAGCATCATGAAAGTACAATCACCCTTTCATAACCTCCAGACTGTTACTGTTTAATGGTGGTGAAGTCTAATCATGGACAAGCTGCACAAAACAGATGACAAAAGATTATTATGAGTGCTGCAAAAATGATGCATGGAATCTACAGGTATCTTATACACCAATAATTTTAAGTGACTTCGAAAGAAAAAAAGTCCAGTAGATTAATAAGCACATGACATAAGAAATCTGCAGATTTAAGTGCAGCAAATTGTTATATTTCTCCCATGATCTAATAAATCCGTAGATTACCAAATAAGCACTCGTAAAGAAACTAGGATCTTAATTCAAACAAAAGCAACATTTTTATATGCTAAATATTCAAATTACTCAATACTACAGATTGAAAAACACTTGTACATCATTAATTAATAAGTAGATTTATATAACTAGCATATATATATATTAAATAAAATATATTAACTATTGTAGAAACATGTTATTCATTAATTTTTGTTTTATGCAAAGAATCAAGTAAATGGAATCGATCAATGGACAAAGTAGAACACAAAGAATCGATAATGCAGTTAAAAGAATAATTAGAATTAATGAAAGAATTTGCACAAAACGAGTGGATAAAATTATGCTTACTTGTTAAAGCTATCTAAAGATCGGTGACATATGAATTACATAGCCATTAATGTTTGTGACAAGTACACTTATTTGTAGTAAATATAAATTTTAAGACACAATTTAAGAAAACCTTTCTTAGGATTGTTTCATTGCTGTCTGACATTAAGACTACAGTAAAACATCTTTTTGATTAAAAATCTCCTTGCAAACACTTAATTCAGATCTTGCACATAATTGTTTCAAAATAAATGTTGTAGTACATACAGAAAGTGAAGCGAGAAAGAGGAGATAGAAGAAAGGAAATAAAAAATATACACATTTGCATTTTAGCAGTTCTTAATAAGTTAAAATGTGCATAGCACCCCCCCCCCACACACACACACACCTATGAAGAGAGCAGAAAAATTATGTAGATGATTCTATAACCTACTGGATCAAATCAGGTAATGTGCACATTTATTGCTTTGAAACAACAGCAACATATAAACATACTACTATATAAATATGTGTGTGTGCAGACTATACAAGATCTTGATAAGTCAAATTAATTGGGATCAAGGCCGATCTGGGTTTACGAAAAGGAAAAAATTAATTAAAACATAATTACAGATATTCTTTGTAATGAGAAATTAAATATGAATTCTATAGTGCAAGATAAAGATGTTTGTTTTGTAGGGAAAAAAGATACAAATTTCTACTGGGTGAAGTCTGTATAGCACTTGCCTCCTATTATCCAAACTGCCAGGAAAAATCCTTTTAGAGCTGAATTTCTCAATATTTTTTTTAAAAAATTTCCCAAAAAGACACTTGATATATATACTAGAAACTCAGCAGTAATCTATTTTTTAACAGCTCACCTTTATCAATTCTATCCAATACCTCAATTCTTTTTTATATTGACAACATTTTTTGGTTTAGTTTTGTTGCCTTTGCAGTGTTCATACATATCTCTCAAAATAAAACAAGGCAAGCGAATACAAAAAAAAAATGTAATAAACAACTGAATTGCAATGGTCTCGACCTTTTAGAATTGGACCTTTGATTAATCTATTCTTGAAATTAGGAGTCAGGAATAATGAATATATCCTAATGAGTGACCACAAAAAAATGTTTATTACTCTAAGCATTAATAAGTCAGAGAACTTCTTATTTCCCAACACCTATTATATGGCAAGTGTTTATTATCACATGGGAAATGGCATTAAAAGTGTTCTTAAAGTTGTTTCAATGCATTTTCCCTGCATGCAAATGATACAGCACCATATAGCATTTTCAATGCATGCAGATGATATAGTACCATATACCATGTCACCGGTAATAAAAGATGTAACTAGGGTTTCATTGGAATTGCACAGAATATATGTTAAGTCTCCCTCCCCCTTACTTTTCATACATTCATTATTGTTAAAAGATTTAAGAGAAGAAATTTTTTTTTTCTAAATACGTGAATGAAACAGACGTTATTATGGAAATTTGAAAATTGCATCACAAATGAAAAAAAAAATTTCCAGCAAACTGATCCAGATTATCCATAGATCTGAGCTAACAGGGTCAATTTTATCAATAATCAGTATAAATATACATATAGTGATTTATAATCCAATGGTTCTGAGTTTTCTTTAAGTGCATCAAGGACTTTTAATTTAGCCCTGCTAGTCTTTGAAAGTTAGCACCAATGCAGTAATATATACAAATATATTGGTACACTAACACTCATTTTGCACATAAATTTATTTTGCTAGAGTTAATATATTTATACAAACAACACTAAATTGTATACATATAAATAGTAAATGCATAATTCATTAAAAATAACAACATTAATCTGCTATCCTTTACTATCATAATAGGAGTTATTCAGATGCAGTTCTTAAGAGAAAATTTAACCTTTCTGAATTTTTTCCCTTTAGATTCCCTTATTCTTTTTTAAACAGAAATACTTGTATTATTCCAATATTATTATCAACTAGTTACTCTATAGTATATTCAAACACTTAACACGCTTTAAATGTCATTATCGGAGTTAAAGATAAAACTGACCATTCTAACAAAACAGTCCATCATACCCATTTTTAAACATCTACACTGTACAATATTTACATGCCAAAAGTTCATTGTTTCTTTAATAATAAAGATTCCTTTATAGCTATGAGAAGCAGTAGGAAGATTCGCAAGAATAACTTCAAACAAATGGGAAAAGATGTAAGGAAAGCATTAAAGGAAACATATACTACATGCATAATCACACATATGATACATGATGAAAACCCCCAAATCAAAATATTAGAATAATGAAAAATAAAACACAAAGTGGTTTGAGATATACATTTATTTTGGTAGCAATGAATGTTTGAGAAATTTATAATGTAGTGCAACATTCAACACATTTTGCAGAAGATAACACAAAAAAATAAGTTGACATTGCAGTTTATTACAATGACTTCTTTCTAAATATTCAAAAAGTTAGAATAATTGTCATAAAGGTTCAAAAAATTCAAATAATATGCAATAAATTAGCATAGCGCATTTAAATAAAATTTAATAAATATAGTTAATATCTTTAGTGGCATCTCTTTTGGATTAATAATGTCACAAACACGATCTGAAGTACTAAGCATTAACTTTAGCAGTCATCTTTGCTGATAGTTGCCTCAATGGATTTCACACCCTCAACAAGTTTTCTTTGTCCTTTGGAGTTAATTCCTGAAAATGTTTCTCATTAAGCCTCACATATCCATCATTGGGATCAAATCAGGCAAACTCACCAGTCCAGAGTGTAGTTTGATTTCATTGCTCTTAAGAGCGATATCGGTGAATTAAAAAATTCTGAATAACACCCATAGATGGCGCTGAGTATTCCGAGGTATTTGGCATGTTTTGTTGGCTGAAATATCCAGCTCGAGCGATAAATGAGTCTGCCTAGAAGTATTCAATACGAAGTACAAAGGTCAATTGGGGTAATGGGGGGGGAAAAAACATTATGGAGTTTCACAGTTGTAAAGTTGAAAGAGCCAAAGATTTATTTTGCCTATTACTTGAGTTATGTTTCTCTCTTTCTTTCTCTCTCTCTCTCTTTTTAAGGGGATGTGAGCGTATGAATTTAAAGTTTATTTTCTCTTAGTATGAAAAGCGCTTAAGATTAAATATGTAAACTTTATTTATTTTATAAGGAAAAATAATAATAGTAAAAAATAACAAGAAATAAATAATGGAGGAAAAATTATAGTAAATAAAAATGTAAAACAATAAAAAGAATGAGAAGAGCTGTCAGACAATTATCAGAGATAGCACTCTGAAATGTTGCCATGTAATATTTTCGAAGATATTCAAATTTAATTTATAAAAGCAATCAATAAAATGATTATTATTTAACAGCTTACATAAATACATTTAATCAGTATAAATGTTGTAAAACAAAATTTGAATATTATTTTATCATGTCAAAACAAAACTAACTGTATACTTAAATTTTATTTCTACTAAATAGACATATTGCGATTGAACTATGTATTCTATTAATCATAATTGTCCTTCGAAATTAAACTTACTTAAACCTTATGGGTAACTCCTCATTTTTGCAGAAATTCAAGCTGAAATGAAGTATAAGTAATTGGGGGAAAACCGTAGATCTTTTTCTGTCATATTTAATTATAAAAAAGCTAGCCCCCCCCCAAAAAAATTGTTCAGTATAAATTTTTATAGTTCACTTCTTTTCGTTTTATTGCCTAAATAGTTAAATTTGGAAAATATATATTATTAACATAATATATTTATTAAAAAAAACAAATTCCGTACAGTAAAGGGAAGCTTGCATCTATTTCAGGTTTGAAACTTTTATCTTTTGTTTTGTTTTTAACTTTTCAGGTTTCTTTTTATATTAAAATATAAAAATATTTATTTCCATATGCTACGAACAGCACTTTCTGAGTAAGACCACAGTACCAGAGAAATATCGTTTAGAATTTTAAGCAAATACTTTTTTTTTATTGATGCCTGTTTCCAAAGAATAAGCAAATATTACTGATGTAAATAAGAAATTAATAATCCTTAATTCATTAAATACTTTGATTGATTTTTTGCTTATTAACACGAGGGCTTTGAGCGATGGACCTCGCAATTTTAAACCTTGGTCAAGTGACGAGGATGACATTTGAGTTGTCATTCCTCTCTCCAAACTTCCTTCTAATCCTTTATTTTTTGTTATTGATTCAGAACACATATTCAAATACATACATAACAATTGGATTAAACAAAAACATGCAGGGCAATGTTTTTATTTTCCAGATTTTGAAGGTCATAATAAGTTTCCATTATTAGAAGCAAATTTCTCTACACTTAAGTGTGTAACAATATGATGTCGAAAATAATACTTTTGTACAGTTTGCTTATGGTTTAATTTTAAAAGCTTCGTGTCCTTCAAATCTTGAAAAACAAAATGTGAAACTTGTGCTTAAGATATTCAATAACTTTGTTATTCAAGGGCTTCAACAATTAGGAGAGCAACATAAGCTAATAAGTTATGAAACAACATCAAATTTTATTTCTTTAATTTGTAGATGGTGGAAAATTATTAATGTTAAGATAATTGTAAATGGACAACACCTGATGATCCTTATCAACAATCGATTACTTTATCACCAGATAACAAAGGATGTGAATTCTTATACAAACTTTTATTTGCTTAGTTTCATGGAAGGAAAAAAATTGTACTATTGGAATCCTAATTAAAGAAACACGTCTTGCTTTTATTCATACAATATATGCTTTACTTGAAATGTCAAAATATTGTATATAAATGAATTAAAATTTTAATATTTTCTTCATGGGAATCCAAGCAGATGCAGAAAGTAGTTTTGGGAAATATAAGATAATTTCAGGTTCTAAATATTCAATATCAGTTCGACAGCTTTATGAAGTGGAAGCTAAACTAAGAATGCAAAATTTCTTACCTCTAATTTTAATTTCGAACACTTTCGGCAGCTTAAGTTAAAAAGCATTGATTTAGAATATTCGTGTTATGAAAGTCATTTAGATTCTTTAATATTACATGATTTTTTAATATAACACTTTCTGAAAAAGATTTTTGCGATGCTGAACCTTATCTGCGTGTTTTAATATATTTAGCTGGTGTTTGTGCAAGAACAAAACTTAAAAAGTAAAAATGCGACCTTTGCTCCAAATCAATTATTCTCAATAAAATTTGAACTAAATTCTAACCATCATTTAATGCGTATCATAGACAGAGGAAGTTTACTGTGTCCTATCCCAGATATTGTCTCATCAGTATTCTACAACTATGTAACAGTTCAGAAACTTCTTTCAAAAGATTATACAAATATGTTCCTTACACAAAATAATTAACGTCGAATTACCTCAGATATATCGATTATCTTGATAAATTCAAATGAATTTTTTATATTATAAACCTTGAACAATGATCATGCTTCTGAGCTAGTTTTAAAGCATATTATACACACTTCTACAAATGCATTATTAAATTACTACTGTAAGGAAAAAAATGATATTAAAAAAGTTGAAACAAAGAAAAGAGAATCATATACTTTATTAGCTAAATAACTTGCTTTATTTTTTGTATGGACCAATTTTTGATACACATATATATTTATTTTCATGTATTTATCTATAATTATATATCTATGATTTACCTAAAAATATTTTTTAAAATTTATTGAATGGCATTTTTTTTTTATTTTGTGATTGTGTTTGATACCAATAAAGTTATTGTTTTTAAATTTGTGTTGTATTTTTTGTTTTGAAAACTATTTCTAATGCATTACATAACTAATATTTGGGGGAAATGATATTAAAAAAGTTGAAACAAATAAAAGAAAACTACATACTTTATTAACTGAATAAATTACTTTATTTTTATGTATCGACCCATGTATATATATTTATTTTTATGTATGTATCTATACTTATATATGTATGATTTACTTAAAAGTATCTTTTAAAATTAATTTAATCGTAATTTTTTATTTTGCGATTGTGTATGATGCCAATAATATTATTGTTTTTAAATTTGTGTAGCATTTTTTGTAGCAGTATTATTGTTTTGTATTTGTGTTTTTAAATTTGTGTAGCATAAATTTGTTTTGAAAACTATTTTTTATTTTATTTCTCTTTTTGTAACTATTCTGAATAAAACTAAGAAAATAATAATAATAAAGAAATTAGCATAGTTTTATGTATAAATTAACAGTAAAATAGAGAAGATTAATTTTTTATTTTACTTTTTGTTTTCCTAAGAACAAAAAAAAAATATAAAAGATTCTTATTTGTTGCAATGTAGCAAGTGTTTATGTTCATTGCAATACGTTTGAAGTAAATAATACATTGATGATCACATACTTGCGATTATTATTTAAAAAAAATAAACTATATTTATACTTAAATGCTCTATGTACATGAAACACAATTTTTTGATTAATTTATTGATATTTTTTTATTTGCTGTATATGAATGTTTAGTTTAATTATAAAGAATGGAGTAAAGTATGTTAAAAAACGCATGGAAAGAGTACCGTAGGCGCATATACGAGAGTTACCCAACTAGTTGTAACATCACTAATCAGCGCGAAGGCCTTCTAGTATTTAGGAGGTGTTGACAGCAGGCGGAAATTTGGAGCTTTTGGCGGAAAAGGGATATTTTCAAACAAAAAACAAATAATTCGAGATAAAAACCAACGTTTTTAAAAACAACTTTTTTATATAATGATAAAGTATATTAATTACGATATATTAAATTCAAAACAAACACGTGATAAACACATAAAAAGTTTAATTACAATTTCAATTTAATCTATCCTTTATTGAATATTTTTTACTGAAAAATTTTACAACACATACAAGCCTTTCCTTATTATCTATTATTTATCTATTATTATAAAAGTATGATTTACCTAAAAAAATTTGTACCAAGCTATCTATAGAAAGTTCTTTCCCCCTTTTTTTCCAGCAGACCCTTTTACAACTTGCCCTTGCCCTTTTTTACGACTTTGCTTCTATTGTCCGTAATTGGGTGGGGATATTTTTCGCCAGCGTTATCAGCTGTGCGCGAATTCCTTATCATTGGCGACTTTCAAGAACAACCAAATTCGAAAAAATACTCCATTGTATGATTTTTCGCTGTCTAAGATCGATTGGATTTTCTTGTTTTTCTTCGAAATTTTAGAATGAATCCGAAATTTCTCGCAGAAATAGAGATTGAGAATTTGATGAAAGATTTAGATGAAGAAAATTTTGTTGATAGAAACCCAAAAAAAATCTAATGGTGCCTTTGCTGAAAAGAAAAAGAAAATTAACCACTTCCAAGCAAAAAATTGTGGCAGATTACCACAAGCACATGGGATATGTTGATTTAGGAGACCGCAGAGCATCCACCTACACTTTTGCAAGACGAACTAGGAAATTGACAAAAAATTATTATTTAGCCTCATCCATGTTATTGTGTTTCTGATATTTAAGTAGCGCCAAACTAAGTTAAAAACTCAATTTAAAAGAATTTAGAATGAATTTAATAACATCTCTGATAGGAAAATTAAATTATAAAATTGCAGAGCCTTCAGTAATAAAAAAATGAAGACAAATGATAGTAAATTTTCTCATTGGCCAATTGACGAAAAGAAAAGAAGAAAGTGCACCTAGTGTGCGAAAAAGAATATACAAAAAAAAAGAAAAAAAAAGAACTATTATCTGTAAGGCATTCAGTTTGCCTCTTTGTATTGACCAGAACTGTTTCGAAGAATAACTCACAATTTATTTAAAAATCTCTTAACACATAAAGCAATAAAAAAAAAAAGACTAGAATAAAAAAGATTAAAACTGATACATTTTTAATAAAAAGAAAAGGAAAAAAAAATAATAAACAAAAAAAAAAATTTCTTTTAAAATCCTAAAATTTGAAAAAGTAGAATTCACTTCACATTTTTAAAACAGACATTTGAAAAGCATTGTTACAAGAACTTTTCAATTTAAGATATACGCTTCACTTGAAAACAAAAAAGATATTTAAAAAAAACAAATTTTTACTTTTTTTTTCTTTAAAGATTAAAGATTCACAGAAATGTTTGATATAAAAAAAAGTGTTACACATTATTTTCATTGGAATGCATGAATTAGCTGAAGGTTTTGCCTTAATTTGACGTACTTAAGATTTACTCAGCAGCTTTGAAACATGTTCAATTAAGTTAAAAGTTATTTCTTAAATCTCACTTTTGATAACATTTAATTACAAAAGGGCCACGCCAGCTGACGATTGAGGTCGCAAACTCGTAGCAGGGATGGAATTGTGAGTTCGAATCCTGTTCAATTGAAAACCGGCTGTTAAGCCTGTCTAGATTCTAAGTCTTGATGTTGGTGTGGTGTGGAAGTTTGGTGAGTGGATGCTGTCCTCATTGCTTGACCGTCGTTCAAATTTATGAAGTTCGACACCAGTAACCTTCCTAATGTTTCAAAATGCGATGATATTAAAATGCCAAATCAAAATATTTGGAGTACATTGATTTTTTTTTTGTGCATTAAAAGGGCGTTAATTTAAAAAATAAAATGTTTAGTAATAATGTTCAACATATTGTTCTTTAATTTTTCCTTCTTTTACATATTTCGTTGAATAATTTTGAAAACATGAGGTATTATTTTTATTAAATGGGGTCAATGTCGCATTTAAATAGGTAAGTTGCAAAAATAAGACCACAGTTAAAGTCTGCACACTAATCCATGAGATTACACACACACACACACACATATATATATATATAAGCAATCAATAATTTATGAGTTTATGATTGAACTATCGCTTCAAAGGAGTATAGTCAAGTGAGATTACAGAAGCCATTAATCATTATGTTTTAACGCAGACTGCTTTTAGAAAATATCTTAGTAATATGGTATAGTCGCCTTTGTTATTTGTCTTTGTTTGAAAATGTTAATTTACGCATTACACGATTATAAGTTATGATAAATATACATTTGAAAGTTGGTAAGTCACTTAATTATAATGTTAACCAGGAATTCATAAAAATTTATTATGATATGATACGGCGCCAAATATTAGGATCTTTCTTTCTCGTCAATGCTTACTGACTAAAAATCTGCAACCCTTAGTATCTCCCCTTTATAACTAGAAAACTGTGGTGAACTCAAACTTCCTAGTGGGGGGAAGAAAATTTTCCCTCAATCCTAAAAGCGCTGAATGGAACAGATATTTTGACATAGAATCAGCCGAGTTCTAAAGGTTAAAATTGCGCATACAATGAAACAAGGAATTTTGGAAAGCCCTAATTCCAAAGTTAACAAAATTTTATTTTAAATGTATTTTACCGTCAATTATTGATGGATGAGAGCTTCGGAAGATGTCTTTCAGAGAGCCATCTGGAGTAGAAGCAATTAAAAATAAAAAAAAGTAACTGGCTTTATTATCTGATAAAGTTTACATATTCTTGAACAGGATTCCATAAGAACTGTATGTGTTACTTATGTATAATTATACTAATATTCTATGGATTACTGCATAAAAAGAAATAATTTTGTTATCAAATGCATATAAAAATTTTAAAATATCAGTATAAAATGATTAAGATACATTGTCACATGGGCAGGCTTCAAGATTTTTTTAAGCTACATGTTCAATTCTTTTTCTTGTCAACCAATTATCTTTTCCCTTAATGTTCAAAAGATGCCTTTGAGAGAGCCATCTGAAGTAGAGGAAGCAATTAGAAGCAAAAAGTGATATATTAATTATATTCCAATAAAGTTTACATATTCTCGAAGCGGTTTTCATAAGAATGTGTATGAATTATGTATAAATGAAATTATTTTGATACCAAATGCAAAAATAGTATATATATATATACACTTTTATCACAAATACACATTGTTTGGCGTAGCATAGCCATATTTGACTCTTGTGCCATAAACGTCTCTTGACTTCGAGGAAAAAATTACAAAATAGTATCATTTGGAGGAAATTGCAGCATCATGTAGGGAAATTTTGCAATATCCATATGACAACATTGAACAAAAGCCTCTTTCAAATATTTATTTTTTAAAATGTGGCTCCTGAAGATAGTGCAACTGGCATCCTTGTTATAAAAGATTGTGTTATTAACTTCGCACTTAAAAGCAGCACGATGAATATTGGCGACGCACCTCACAATTTTGAACCCCAGTCAAGGGACCAGGAGCACACTTGTGATCTGAAATTCTACTCTCCATACTTCTACACCACACCAACGAGATAAATTTGGAGCCTCTACAGATGTAACGTACATCAACTCCTCTAAATGGCGGTTTTCAACGAAATGAGGACTCGAATCCATGCCTCGATGGAAAAAAGTGTCATGACCTTTTGGCTACAATGACCAGTAATTATGTGAGCATATAATGAATAAGGAGGGAAATAATTTCAACGAAATATATATTTCGTTTCTCTAAAATTTACATCCAATAGACTTATTTTTTGTAGTTACAAAATCCTTCCTTCATGTTACTTATTTTTGCTAAGACTATCGGAAAAATTGAATTGGTAGAATTGTTATTCCAATTCCGGATCCGAATCCAGGGTGGGTAATGATGGACGCCTTTGTGACATCTTCTGCATCGTTACTTAGGATCTAAGTCATCGGAACTCAATGAATGTTCATCCAAGAAAGAATTAGTTAAGAAAAATCAAAATAGTTTCTTTCGTATTCTATGAATGACAAAAATTACTATGAATGTCGATAGGATATTATCTTGTGATCGAACCCAAGATTATAACTGAAATTTAAACTTATCTCAATAACAATAAAATTGGATCTGAGTCGAGATTAATATTTATAAACAGAGTCTGTGAAAAATATCAGCTTTTTGATGATCACGTAACTTTCCTACACTAATATCATACATTCTCTTATATTACTAACATTCGATCTCCAACAATATGTTGGTTTCCATAAGACACAGTTTATACACAATGCGAGGTTCTTAAATCAAATAACGTCAATGTAACCCAAAAAGTTAGCGGAAGGGACAAAAAGCGCGAGAATCAAAACAGTTTTATTTTCTCTATCGCGTTTCAGACAAGTCGTGATATTTGAAAGATTTCTACAATTGAAAATTATGTATCTTTGCTTTTTTGAATTTAAGACATCATTTACATTCTTAGAAAACTAATTTTCAATCTTTCAAATGCTCCAAATCAATCAGAATTTTTTTCTTTAATTTTTTTAAAATTTAAATAAAAAATACTTATATTTAGTTATAATATGAGGGGGGGAGGAACCCTCTGATAAACCCCAAAAAAAATGTTCAATTTTGCTATGGTAATACTGTTTTATGACAGATAGCTGTTCTGTTAAATTCAGCTGCAATAGATATTCGTTGAATTAATTATAAATCTGAGCTAATATGTGTAAACAGTGTTACCCTCAAACTATAGCGCCTCTTATGTTAAAAAGTTATTCGAGGACTTGATTAGGAAATTGAAAATATCCAATTTTAAATTTTCAATAATAATGATAAAAAAAAGGCGAATGTTACCGATTACAAAGTGTGAAGTTCTACACTGATTAATATATTGCATAGATTAATTATTGATTAATTTTACGTGATTTGTTTTCGTACACCAGTTACATAAAAATAAGTTAAATGAAGCTTCCCCCCCCCCACTGTTACTCAATGAATCATTTATGGTCAATGAAATATTTGTTATAGTAATCATTTGGTAAAAATTGATTGACAAAAAGGACGGTTAAAAATAGAGAAGAATCGCTGGGGTATCCAGGGGGTGCGTCACCCGTCTTCATCAAAGACGGTAAAATCCAAGGGAAATAAAAAGAGCACAAGGATGTCTTGGTGTTTTGTATTTGCCTAGAAAAGGCAAGTTTAAAGACTTAAATTTTGTGAGATGCTTAATTCGATTTGAAAAGTAATAATAAATAAATAAAATTAAGTTAAATAAAAAAAAAAGTAACTTTTGCTGGAATAAACAAATTAATTCAGTGCATCTTAGAGACTAAATTAAAATTTCACATTTTATGCTTCACGAAATAATAATTTGCATTTTGTTATATTTTTTAAAGGTTAAAGAAAATTTATATAACTTTTAATTTATTTTGGAAAAGTTCAATATTAATTTAATTCAGATTCTCTCTTCTGTGCTTTTACTTCACTAAATCAAAACTTATATTTTACACATCTTTCCAATAATACAAATTTACCATTGCACACAAATAAATTTTTATGAACACACACAAAATATTCCCAAACCGGAGAGTTTATAAGTGGTTAGTTCGTAAGGTTCGCGTACACTTCTGTGAATCATAAGGCTTTCTCCATTTTTTACCATTAGTCACAATTTACATGTTGCTACAATTACATTTCAGAAAGTAACTGTAAATGTTCGCCAAAATTAAGCATTCATCGCCAAGAGTACGTACTACAGAAAAAATATGCTGGCGCCATCTGTTGCAGATAGTCCGAAGTACGCCAATAATTAACAAAAATCCCTTTGAAACCTTAAAAAATTGATTAATAACGACATTAAACTATATTCTGGCTACGCTATTCGATAGAGAGAAGTGTATACTTCTAACTCATTCAATTCTGATTGAATAAATAATTTTTTTCTTGTAGAGAATGTGTTCGAACATTTCGTCTCCTATACTTTAACATTGAAAACTGAATATCCATTTTACATAAAGGCAAAATATTGCAAGTTTTCTTAAAAAAATCAAAATTCTAAGAACGCTATTTAGTAAATAATCATATTTGTTATATCCATAGTAATTTATATTAGTATTGAAGTATTTTTTCTACCTGAAAATGTGTTCGAACTTTGAGCCCTATTCTTTAACATTAGCCGAGAACAGCCTTAAGTGATATAGTGGTGAATGTTAATATGTGGTAAGATGTAGAGTATTGTTGGAAGATTAAGTCATCCTCAAACAGATTCTCTGGAGATAGAATCATAAAATATTCAAGTACCTTAATGCATACTTCGGAATTTACCCTTCCAGTTACAATACTTGGCTTACCAAAGCCCTTAACACTCATACACAATCAAACCATTTCAGAGGTGTTTAACTTCACTTAGTTTTTCAAGCAATCTGTAGTAAAAGATTCTTGCTAGAGACACCAAATACAGATACCCTAAAGTGTGAGTATGTGATAGCAGAAAACACAAAATATTGATCCACTATTAAAAAATCATGTTATTACAGTCATGAATACTCCATTGCAATCTGTCTTTACACCATCATACTTCGTCTATATTTTGCTTGCAAGTAAGTAGCAGCTTTGTCTTGGGCAAACATGATTGAAAATCACATTAATGGATTCCTCACAGAGTGGTAGATGTTGAGAAATTTTCTCCTTGTTCTAACCACTTTCTACTTAAGAATCACAGGCTCCAGAAGCAATTTATGGAATTCAGTCTAGTCTTAATGTAGTTATTTAGTTATGACCACTATTTGCACGATTTTTTTTTTAAATTTTGATTTAAAAAAAATCTTTCAAAATTTTGCATTTCCTTTAGAGCAATTAACTTCTTCAACAATCATTTGTAGACTAAACTCCTGATTGTGGTGAGTCACAATCACAGCTTCAGTAGAGTGCAGTATGTCTTTCATACGGCCTATTTTTAACTCTTAACTAACTAAAGCTGACTTTTAAACAAGCCTTTAAATGTGTACTAATTCTACAGAGGTGCCATTTATGTAAATTTTATCATCAATCCTGACCAATCACAAAATTTTACAAATATTCTAATATTATGAATCAACTCTGTGAATATTCTAACTTTTTGAATAATTTCAATAATTTCTTATAAAATCTATTAAGACATATGTGAACTACGTGTCAAACATCATTTTAATGAGAACACTATAAATTTTTCATACATTTGTTATTTTTAGATATAAAATACATTTTACAGACAATAAAATGCCTTTTTATGGTTATTCTAATAATTTGAATGTGAATTGTTGTATATGTGCATAATAATTCAAAAAATTTATCAAGTGTCACTGAAAAATTAAAAAATTTTAATATCTCACTATTAAAAAAATCCACCATTCCAGGTGATTACACAAAAATGCTGAATTTAAGATATCTACATTTATTAAGAAAGCAAATAAAATAATCAAATCTTAATCTTTGTTTTATTCCTCATTGGGTTGTTTCAGATAGTTTATTCGAGATAAAATGTATTCCTAATTGTGATAACAGAGTCTTTAAAATCTTGCTAAAAATAAGATCAGTAATTAATTCATAATTTGATGCTTGAAATTACAAATAAAAACAGAAGAAAATATAGTGCTCTATTACCATCCACTCCCTCATACATTTCATTTCAAGCTTTCCACTTTGAAAAATTTATATCATATGAAAATAAAATAATATTTAATGCAAATAATGTCCTTACCCAGTGCTAGTTTAGCAAGTCGCAAGTCAGTAGTCCAATCACGTTTTACAGATGGACTTAACATTTGAAAACAAATGCTTTCTTTGTTAGACCTAAAATTAATAAATGCAAGCAATGATAAGCAATATAGAGTAAAAACAAACAGTAAATTAAATAAAACAGAATAATGATTTTAAAACTTTAAATTCACATTAATAACAAACAACTTTCACAACCCATTAAATACATACTATGAATTTAAAAAATATATATGCAACAATAAACAAAAATTAAGTATTAAAACTATACAAATACTTTAATTCCTTTCGATCTATAAACAAACTTATTATCAAATAATTATTTAAATCTAATAAAAAGATACAACTTAAATGCATCTCAAAATTGAATAATACAAATATTTAGAATCCAAAGATAATTTGAACAAAAATGAAACAGATTCATCAAACAATCATTATTTACCCCTATAGATAAAGCATAAATTATATTAATCAAATAACATTAATCCAAATCTCATGAACAGTATAACTCTAAAAGTAACCGAGAGTTTTGCATTAAGCCAAGAATGAATAACAAAAGTAGTTTAATTCAAAAGCAAAGTGTTCAAAATAAATTTGCAAAAAAACATTCCAACCATAATCATATTACACAAAATCAAAAATTCAATTCAATGACTATTAAATCCTAAAATACATCAATAGTTAAAACCAAAAATACACAAAATAACCTATATATGTTGCTTCCTTTTTCAGGCTTCCTAGAAAATATTTTTAAAACATATATATTAGTTTCTTTTACTTTTAATTTATTCATATTTACCTTGATCGCACAGGCACAGCTAACTGCAAGCAGCAACTATCTAAAAGACTTATTTCTTCACATTTCTGTCGAACTGATTCCTGAATAGTAGATGATATGCTTTGTATAATATCAACACTGAAATTCTGAAAATCAAACAATACCATTAAACATGATTAATAAGTAAAAAAAAAGGAGTAAATTCATACATCAATAAAAAAAAAACATTTCATCTAAGTACAATGATTTTTCTCTATTCCATTACATTATTGTAGGTTTTTAGTTTTTAAATTTAAATTACTTCAGGATAACAAAATTCATAAAAATTATATTAAAACAAAAATATGACATCAAAATAATTATAAATTTTATAATCCAAAACATAACAAAAATGTTTTATTCAATAACATAAAAATATGCCAGTCAAAAATTATCTATTACACCTCAAAGTAAGTCACCAAAAAGTTAAATATAAGTCTTGTTTTTAACATCATATTTCAAACTGACTGCTCATAATACTAATATAATAATAATCATTATTGTTAGTTTGCATGACCTAATAAAACAGTGGCTTCCAACAGACACTATTAATACATTTAAATCCAAATGTTAAGAGTGATTTCACATACACAAATATATTTTTAAAAAACAATACACCTACCTTTCCAACAGATAGAGAGAAATAGGTCATATTCAATAATAACTAAACAATTCTTGTGACAGAGCTGGATCTTTAATCTCCAATTAGAACAAGTGGAAAATATAAGCCCTTATTCGCTAAATTCTTCATCTCCATTTAAAATTAATCAAAAAATGGTACTTTCATTCAATTTACAGTGTTCACTTCCAACACACTTTTCACATTAAAACAAAATATTTACAACTCCATATAAATATATCAGTAAAAAAAAAGGAAGGAATATCATAACTAATGAACTAAAATAGTTTATATCTCTATTGAATAAGTAAAGCCGAATTTTACATATTTACCTAAACTTCAACATTTTAATAAATCACAATACTCAAAATTTTAAAATTTAAGCATGACAAATCTGAAAGATGCACCCAAACTTCTTTTGTTCATCTGCTTTGTTTTAAATTTAGGCTATATTTATTTCATTACTATAAATTTTACCTTGATAAAATTTACTGGTAACCTTTGAGTTACTTCAATAACTCCATGACACTTATATATTATTCCAAAAAAATTAGATAAAAAAAAAAAAAAAAAAAAAAAAAAAAGATTTTTAAGCTGCAATAAGTTTGACTTTTTTTTTACATGTAAGCCACTTTTATGGTAAGAATATATCAGAATAATTTCATTATATCATACACATAAACAAATGAAATGAAATCCAACAGAAAAAATAAAAATTTGTAGTACCCATGCAAAACAGATATATATAGAGAGAGTAGCATAAGATGAATTAAATAAGATTTAGCATAAGTTTATTTCAATATCAATCATGTTCAACATAAATAAAATGAAATGAAATATTAGCAGACAACTTATTACTAACCAAACTAAATAGAGGTGTTGTCTCCCTTTAAGGAACATATTTATACATTAAATTGATTACCTGGTTTCTTTACATATAATTCATAGTAAAAAATTAAATTTACTTTCAAAATTTACTCAGATAAAAAAATATTTCACTAAAAAGCTTGTCAAACTATTTCAGATCCAAGGCTTGAACGAAAATTACAGACATTTTCAAAATAGAAAACTTACAACTACAGGTAAGCAAAAATCATTATGAATAAACTTACAGGGTAAGAACCTCTTAAAGATGAAACTAGAGCTTCAACACGGCTGATAATATCTTTATCATGCACTAGATCTCTCAGTTCATCATACAATGTTTTATCACAAGTACCATCTAAATCAAAAAATTAAATCCATTGGAAATAGTAAAAAACAATACAAAAAGCCATAATACAATATACAAATAAATCAATCTAAAAAATTATAAATATTAAAAAAAAAAAAAAAAAATGCTTATGACCTGAATTTCGCTCCAAGCTACGACTTCCGAAATTTTTATTACGGCTGGATGAAATTAGATTTTTGGTTGATACAGCAACATCATCATGAACTTCCACATCTTGCAAAGGAACAGCCCATTTTAAATTGAGCCTCTCACCATTTAAAATACCATCATTGCTTCTATAACAATATAAAACAATTTTAGATAGTTTTCAATCATACCCTTTAATCCTTATCTCCAATTAACAGCAACTTACCGTGGTGTAACAGCCACAGACACTAAGAGATCATTCAAAAGGAAAAGTCTTCTTTCCTTTGACTTTACAACAACTCCATTCTGATCAAGTTGCTGTAAAAAAAAATACAATGTCCAATCACGATTATATGTATATTTTGGTAAATCCTAATAAACAAAAAGTCATATTTTAAATAAAAAATTGTACAACAAAGACAACTTTTACTTGACAATTATTTCACTATTCAAACCAAAAATATTTCACAATTTTTTATTTCAAAATGCAAGATTAGATAATGTAAATGTTTCCAAATACCTTTCCCCCCCCCAAAAAAAAAAAAGTTATACTGCAAAGAGAAGCAGTCCTACACAAAACTTAATTAATTTTTAATTTCAGTAAACACCAGTTAGAGATTTTTGTAGCTTGCATTTAACAGTCATTCAAAATTATGAAATGTAACTAAAATGTCAACATTAACCTCTGTTTTGCAGTATTTTCAATGTAACATTTTTAAATCAAGAGTTAAACAATATAAGTTTAGAATTTAAATAATTCTTAACTTTGCTATGCAACTCCAAAATGTACAACAGATATTTCAGAAATTCAGCATTCATGATTAAATTTTTAAAAATATTTAAGCTACTTTATGCACAATTTACGAGAGAAATTTTCCAAATATTAAGAATTATCAGATACTCTAGCCCACATGTATTCAACCTTTTAAACCTTGAGGTACCCTTTGAGCTTACCATTTTCTTAAAGAACCTCTTAATTAAAGAGAGAAAAAATAGGATGTCAAAGCTTTATCCTACTCAAATTTACAATATTATTCTTACATCTCTATTTTATCACAACAAAAACGTCTAATTAAGACAATGAATGGTAAGGTAGCTAATGGTTTGTTTTTTTTTAGTTTTCTAAATAATATTCAATGAATAATACTTTAAAACATAACAAATTAATAAAAAAAAAAATTGATGACTTGGCAGTGATTGTCTTTTAGTGCAAAGTGTTTTTACATCTGGATTAGTTGAAATCTGTAACCTAATTCATCTTCAGCATCTTATCTTTCTCTGTGTTTTGTTTTTGTCACAGTGTAAAAAAAGACAATGATTTTTCACATGCATAGGTTGGAACATATGACATTAAGTGTTTCCTATCTCTTTCGGCAATTTCAGTATATTTTTTTTGAATGTCAATCCAAAAATGCACAATATGAACTTGACTAAAATTTAGTTTCAATTAAGTGTGAGTCAATATATATCAATTTGTTCTTTTTTTGGAGGTACCAGTTTTGAGTAGTATTTAGGATCCAAGATAATTTTTTTTAAACAGGAAAATGTTTCAGATAAGTTTTTTGCAGATCTGATGAATGTAAGACAAAGCTAATTTTTACACTTTTATCGGGATTAGAGTGACTTTTACGAAATTTAAGATTTTATTTTATCCATAAAATATTTATTTATATTTACTTTTACAAGTAAACTGCCTTTAAGAATTTGATCATTTATAAAGGATAAAATTTTACTAAAATTTTGATGCTTTGTTAAGCAAATAGTGCTCTCTTACAGAACCCCTGTCAAAATTCCAGGTAACCCTAGAGTTCTGCAGAATCCAGGTTGAAGACCTCTGTTCTAGCCTATGTACAGTGAGATTTACAGTGGTGGCCAAAATTGTGAAGCCCTTTTGAAATTTTTTTCAGCTATGCATGCTATAAAATGAGCCGATCCATGTCATAAAAATATTTATAAATCATTTTAAAATTAAATTCAATGCTGAAGTGAGAAAAAAAAACATCCAACACCTTTAAATACTTTAAAAAATGCATTAAATTTATTTTCAAACAGAAAGACTAGTTTGAATGAGTTCGAATAGTACAGAACGCAACATTCAAATAGCTAAACATTGTTATTGTTCTGAGCACCAATGAATTACGAGCACTAATGTGCAAGATGAAATTTGTTCTCTAAAATACAATTTCATATTACATTCAATTTGTTCTGTAAAAAAATGTAGCCCTGAGTGCAAAGAAAATGAATTGATGGTGTTTTGGCAATTTTTTTTATACGTACTATTTGCATTTAAATTATAAAGTAATTCATACTTGCATTTATGATGAAAATGGGCTTAAGTAAAATGGGACATCCATAAAAACAAATTAGGATTGGGGTATTGCACAAAAATGGTGCTTCATATGATGCAATCAGAAGGCAAATAAAATTGATGGAAATGCGACTACTTCTGGAATACATAAAACTTTATATAAGTTATATGGAAACAAACTTGATAAAAAAAACCAAAATAGACAAAGAAAGGGAAAAGTAACCTAAAGTTGATGACAGAAGGATAAAAATGATGCAACTTACAAGACAAAAGACTGTCACTTGAAGCATCAGAAAAACTTAAGTGGAAAAGAATTCAAAAGATGTAAAAACATACTGACTAGACGGATGACCAAATGGAAAAAATTTGGTTTGATGAGAGTAAAATATCCATATCTGGAACTGATTATTTAAAATATTTTCAACATGGAACAGAGGAGTTATACTCAGATTGTATAGAGTTCAGATATCAAGCATCCAACTATAGACTAGTTGGATGTTTGACATAGGGGCATAACAGTCAACAATTGGTTTATGCCACCTACAGGTAATTGAAAGCATGCTGAATGCTAGGAAGTATACGAATACAATTCTGGAACCTAAACTAATACCTTCTATTAGTGATCTATTTCTTAATAATGATCCATATATTCCTCAACAGGATACCGGTCACAGTTACATAGTTTAACAATTATGAAATCAATTACTGGACAGAACAGGAAACAGGCCTGACTTTAACCTTGAAGAAAATATAAGACATTGTTTATCATTGTCCATAAAACAAAAGACAATCAATAGACTAATTAAATGTTGGTACCATGTAATAACAAAATAAGAACTTCAAGTTTAATGAGTGAGTGAATGTAAAGGTTATTGGTGCAAGAGCCAGATGTAGCTATGCTGTGCCAAACAAGATTTAAATGTTGTCTAGATGAAGGAAAAAATAGAAAAAAGACAAGAATTGGTTGACAAGAAGGAGGGTCAAAAACAGAGAAGGATCGCTAGGGTATCACAGGGAAGTGTCACCCATTTTTACCAAAGACAGTAAACCCCTTGGAAAAGAAAAAGATCACTAGGGTGCCAAGGGGTCATGATGCCCGTACTTGCCAAAAGAAGGCAAGTCCCTGAGATCCTCTGATATGAACTTTAATTTCAATGGAAACACACTGTGATACTATAATTAAGGGGGGGAAGGATACCTATTAAGTACTAAATGTAACACAGTGATATTGCTTGCTTATGATTTACCCGTTTTAAAATTTATTCTAACCTTTTTAAATATTCGATTACCTTTTTTCTCCCACACAATTCGGCATTAAATTTACTTTTTAATTATACATAAATACTTACATTACATAAAACAGTACATTTTTTATAAGCAAGCAAAGTTGATATTTTAAAAATTCCAAAAAATCCACAATTTTGATTCAGGGGTATAGCTACACCACTCAAAAATAAAATTTTAGATTACTAACAACTATGCCTTCCAATTCAAATTTTATTATTCCTCATACTTTTCTCATGTTCATCTTTTCGCTTGAATTATCTAATTGTAATATATTGTTACTTTATCATAAAATCACAACAGGACACATTGTGGTACATTTACTTGGAATTAATGCAACTTAAATATTCTAATACATATTAAATCTTTATGCAAGAGATGATGGTAAGAATTTATTTGTAGTATATAAATACTTACAAGTTGAATAACATCATCTTGTCTCAGTAAAAAGTGATCTCGATCAGTAGATGATTTGAAGGAAAATTTTCCAAGATGTTTTAACACTTCTCTTACAGCATGGTGTTGTTCAGCTTCCCGTTTTCTTTCATTCAAAGTTTCAGCCAAAGATTCCAATTGGGTCAGAGCCATTTGTAAAGACATGCGATCATGATGACCAGGAGGAGTCTCTTTCAAAAGATCCTATTTAAAAAAAATAGATAAATATTTTGAAAATTCAATAAAATTATATTGAAAAAAGAAACCTAATGGATATTATTGAAAGAATCTTTCATAACAAAATCATTATTGAATATATCAAAACATTCATTGACACAAAAAAAGTTATATCAGAAAAATTATTCTTTCACTAAATATATAACTTAACACAATGTATTAGTTATTATTCTTACAATGGACCCCATCTCAATATAATATACAGTCAATAATTAAGGAAATAATTAAAGGAAACAGTTTCATAGAGATTTTTACCAGAGAAAAAATAATAAACAAAATGGTTATTTGTTTTGCAAAATTGTTCAAAATGAAAAATACTTATGAAACAAAACAACAACAAAAAAAAAAGGCAATGAAAAATTTTGTGCTTCTAAACAAAAGTGGTTCACATAGAAATGAATTTCTTTTTCCTCATTCTTCCATAAAACACTCATTTGCTTTTGTGAAATGTAGCAGAGGGAATGTATTAATAAATTAACTAAAAAATATTCAATATAAGATATAATGATTAAACATTTTGAAGGAGAAAGCAATTATAATAGAAAAAACTTTTAATATCATTTCTTAATAAAGTTAAGTTGTTTCAGAACTTGTTATGTATTCATCAAATTCTTACAAAATTAAATTTACATACCTGAAGCATCAAGATAAACTGAGGAAATCGTTGAACAGGTTTGACCATAAGACCAAAAAATGAAAGCCTGTCAGGACTATTAATCTGTTTTACCTGCAACAACAAAAATTAGAGGATTCCACCACTTGAAAACATCAAAAAAAAAAAAAAAAAAATTACAAACCATATATATGCGAGAAATGCTATTTGAAAAGCATTACCCATAATTATGCATTTCACAATATATACATATTTTAAAACATGAATCTAATGCTATATAGAGATTTACTTTTAGAAAGTCAGCAAAGGCAGATTTATTTTTAGATGCTTGCTTTGCGGTTTCCATGGCCAAGGAAAAATTATTAATAAAATCACTGTAAATGTCAGATACCATGACCTTGGAAAACTAAAAAAGAAACAAATAATTACTATTTTTATAATTCATACATGAATTTTCAATACAATACTTCTAAAATGTAATAAGATACTTTAAGCAAGGAATCTGAGACTTAAAAAAGATAAAATATATCATAGCTTTTCATATGTAAATAAATGAAACCAGGGAGGCATAGTATGGTGCATATAATGTAGTGATTTCAATACACATATATGACACCTTTCCTGCCTGCAGATTACCAATGAGAATGAAAGTGGGAATATTATAAGATTTTTATATTCGACAAAATGACTGAAAAACTTCCAACAATACTAATGCAATAAATTTTGTGGAAAGCTTGGCTATTTCCAAGTGGGAACAATCTATGAGATTCTAACAAAATACAATGCAGCAGTATTGTTCAAGATTTTCTGACATTTTATAAAATTGAAAATCTGATGTCTATTTTGACCAAGTTTGAAATATAAAAATAAATTTGGCTTTTTTTTACAATCAAATTTTTAACTTATTTTACACCTTTTAAATATAGGAATTCACAAGCATTCCAGGAAAATTATGCAAAAGCATGTTAGATAAAATGAATATTTGAATTTTTTTTTCAACTAAAAAAAAAGATTAACAATTACTATTGACAATTTCTAAGAAAACTATAAATACAAATTACAAACAAAATTACAATTAAATTTTTTCAAGTTTCTAAATATGCCAATAAAAATACACTAAGTATCAACAATCCTTTTCAGAAGAGAAAAATTACCTTTGGAATAAAAAAAATTTTAAAAAATATAACATGTTTAGCTTTCCTACACTCTATGGAAGTTGCACTTTTCTCAAAACATTTTCAGTGCTGGTCATTTGCTTTGAGGTATCAGGTAATGTTATTCTACCCTGGAGGGGGAGAGAGTCTTCTTTTCAGCCACCACTGCAATTGACACACATTCCACTCCCTGTTGAATTGAGTTTTGCTTAGGACAGTTTTCCATTTGAGTCATCAGCTGTCTCATGTTTAGTGACAGATCTTGTCCACATCCGCACCAAAGCCAGGATATCACTAGTTGTAATTTATGTGAGGTTGTCTTTAGTCAGGCACACAGAGGCAAGCACCTTGCATCAGGAGACATGCACAACCAGTAGTTATGGGCTGTGCTGCCATCTAGTGTTCCAAGTCCCGAGTCACTACTTTGGCGGCTGGTATTTTTCTCCGAGGCATCAGGGGATGATATTCTACCATGCCCCAAGCATGAGGAGAGTAGTTGGTGACCTTGATGCAGCAGTGACATTTCTAACCTGGATCAGTGAGTCTGAAGAACACTCCTACCAACTAGGCTGAAAAGTTGTCTCATCTGGCTAGTTAGCAAGGCGTTTTAATTTCTGGTGCTGTTGTAGAAGAAAGTCGCTACACATTCTTATTCAAACATAACAATTTGAAGGACTAAAAAAATTACTCCACAAATAAACACAATTTTAAAAACTATTTTCAATATAATACATTCACACAGCTAAATCATCTGTACAAAACTCATTTTATATTTTTAGATATACACTAAACTATTACAAAGTGTATCATTTTTCACCTTAGATTCTAAATTTACTTACAGAAGCTACAAACACATCTCCGATCTTTTCATCTTGATCCCATTGACGCACACATTGGATGAGAGCTATTCCAAAAATATTATGACATTGCAAGATTTGTTCAACTCGATGAAACATAATACTAATCTTATTGGCACTAACAATTGGAGGTGTTGAATCTTCTAAGGGATGTTTATAATCCTAGAAAAAAAAATGTAAGTTTTGCTCTCATAAATTTTATTAAGATGAATTCAGTAAGCATGAATGTGATGGATTTAAATAATATAATTTTAAGTTTAACAAATAATGAACATGACACAACCCTAGAACCATATTCAAATGTTTAATAGTCTAGTAAATTTTATTTTATCACTAACTCATCCATTCTCACTGTACCAAAACATAATGATTATTTAATAGCATAACTTAACTGCTTTGAGAAAATAAGGATTTGAACCATAAATTAAATTCTACCATTACTTTCAAGTCTTTTCCTTTCAGTTTCCTCTTTATTTTTTCCTTTTACAGCTTATTGAAAGAAAATTCCAACTCAACCTTACATTCTCTTTAAATTCTTAAGAAGTCTGAGTAACAAAGAAATTTTAACCAAAGAAAAGATGTAAATAATTATTTCAATTATTAATAAATAGCTATATCAGAAATTAAATTAGTGCCAAAGTTATTCCATAATTTAATGAGATTAAACATATTGATGATTAAACATATTTACTCGTATTAATCTCTGCAAAGAATTAACATAGGAATTTTCACTGTCCACAATACTTCCAATTATGTATCTTCTTTTCATCTAAAAAAGAATATTGTTTTAAAATATCATCAAAAAAAATTAGTGAAAATATATTTAGTACAAGAGTTTAAAATCTCACCTTTTCAGGGCTAAGCCCAATTGGCATTGGAGGCAGAGACAAAGGTGGACGTTGTTTCTTTGGTATCTTCACATCTACATAACCATCTTCTTCTGCATAGAGTGTAAGAGAACATTGGCTTTAAATAACTTGCGACATTAATTTTTTATATTGTTAACAGATTGAAATACTTTTAACACAAAACCTTTAGTAGTTCAACATTTATCAATATGAAGTACAATTTGAGAATGTTAATTATTACAAATGCCTTTTAGAACACAGAGAATGAAAATTAACAATATACTATATATTTACAATAAGATGAGGAATTAGCATCTTATATACGAATACTTAAGAATAGCATCTTGCATATCTAAACAAATTATAAGTGAAAATTTAAAAATAGGAAACATTGTATAGTATCTACGAATAATAAAAATCAACTGAAATATTTGCATTTTATTTTTGAAACTGCCCAAAAAAAAGGAAAGCAATTTATAAAAACCAGCATTTTAATCAACATGTAACTCAAGTTTAAAGAAATAAATTATTCAAACAGGGTCACAATGTATTTAAGATTTCCTCACGTTCTGAGATATTAATTACATGAAATTCAAACTGAATATTCTTTAAAATAAGTTTTGATTTAAAAGAAAAAAAAACAAAGTTGACATTTTTTTTTTTAAAAAAAAAAGTTCCAACTGTTTTAAAAATCATTATGTACTTATATTTACTCAAATAAATTTCAAATAAACAACCAGAAGTAGAGGTACATATGATATATAAACCTCAATCCTAATTATAAAAGATTCACAAAAACAGAAAGGTAAAAAACAAAGTTTCCCGAATCTAAAATTTTGATTACATTCATAAACTACTGACTAAAAATATTGAATTTATGTGCATTTTACAACTGTTCTTTTACAACAGAACAAATACAATAAAAAAAAAAAAAAGATTCTTAAGATTGATTTTTTGTCTTTGTGTGATAAGCTTGCAGTAAATTATTAAGTTTGGTTGATTTTATAGGCACAAGGGTCATATTTGATGAAGATGCATCAAATACTAAAATTTACTAGTAATCAAGAGTAACATGTAAATAATTATTATTAATGTATATATGTGATCTAAACATAAGGGGTGAAGGAAAGAAGAAAGTGAGCGACTGTTGGATTTAATGGAGCAAGAGCCAAAGATGGCTATGCTGTACACCAGACACTTGTTCAATAATCCCAATTTCATTAAGATCAGGATAGATGTAAAATACAAAGATAAAGAAATTGAAAATTTTAAAAGCCTAAATTTGATATAAAAATCCAATAAAAAATAAAAATGTTAATAAGTTATGGTGAGAATTTCCCCCATCAAGGAAAGAAGAAAAGGCTAAGTGTTTGTTGGTTGAGTAGGGAGGGTGGTTGAGAATTAAATCAGGAACCTTGGGGTATAAATCCTTTATTTACTTAAAAAAAAGTCCTTCAGAGGAACTTTTTTAAGTCTTTACTTAAATTTAAAATTAGCAATTCAATAAAGCAATTTTTAAAAATGTTACAAATAGTTTTCACAGTTTGTGAAAGAAGTAATATGTGATGTCAACAACAATTGAAGCATAGTATTATACAACACAAAAAATAAATTTTGCTCAAATAAATAAATTGCAAAAGTTGATAAATTTTATTGTGCAACCTTCATTTTATTAAATAAAGTTTTAAAAAAGAAAAACTCCTTTGTCTTTCTATTATCACCTTTAAAAAATATGGAGAAATATTTAAAAAAAAAAATTGTTAATTCACTATAAAAAGGAAAATACAAAGGAAACAAAATACAAAGAAAAATAAGAGGTTACACATTTGAATTCAAAATACAGATTGACTATTTAACTTTATATAAACTTGCATGAAATTAAACCAGAAAATGATCACTAAATATTTAGTTGCAGCTTTGATATATAATACATAAATTTACCTTTATTTAACATAAAAAGCCTAAATTATTCCTCAATATTTATATCAATAAAATCAAAGAATTTACCTTGTGAATGCCTATTAATTTTACTAACACACTTCTCCAATTCATATTCTTTTTTTCTAGTGGAGAACCATCTAGTGAAACCGCCAGTAATACCCTAAAATATAAAGGGGGGGAACTATATAAATATGAAATATTATCACAAATTCCTTTATCCTGATCATTTTTTAATGTGTCTAGAAATCTGAACAGTGTTTGAAAAAAAAAATTTTAATTACTTAGCACATGTACAGAAACTCAAAACGTATGGTCGAATAAAACATTTGATGACGAATCACAGATAATCAAAACATAACAAATTATTACATTTTATACCAGTATTACATTTAATACATTACATTTTAATACCAGTTTTTTTTTAAAAAAAATAATAAAATTTCATTTACACTATATTTAATTATTTCTACCATATTGATAATCACTAAAACAAATTATGCTTAAAATAATTACCAAAGGAACTATGTTTTTGTAATATAAATTGTAGACAAAGCACTTTTTAAGATAAAGGACCCTATTAAAATATTCATAAAATCTTAACTTTTTTAAAAATATACATCACCCTTTTTAAATGTTAATTTTTAGTTTGGCATATTTACTAATTTTTTTTTTTATTTTTTTTTTTTTGTTATTGTTCATATTTTTTAATCCCCTCGTAAAATCAACACATATTCTAAATGAACAGCAGCAACAACTTAAGAGCAAAAAATGCTCAAGTAGATATTTTACACAAACACAATATCAAAATTGATACTTAAATTATTGCATTTGTAACTACCATTTATCAATAACTATATAGTTGACAAATCAAAAAAGAACAATCATATATAAAAAAAAATTAAAGGATTTCTATAAATTTGAATTCTTATAGGAAGTTTCAGGAGTTTCCAGGTCACAAGCTCTCCAACCTACTATTGACAGAAAAACATGTTGGTGAAGATAAAATAAATTATTAAGCAGTTCTCAGGATTTTTTCAAATTTAGGAATACTCTACCGAAGAAGTGTATAAGACTTTTTCAGTACAGATTTTAAATTTTCATGAGGATTCCAAAAGTAAAGGAAATTAAAACAAGTGATGATACTAAGAACACTGTCTTACTTTATATATAAACATTACAAAAGAATTTTAAGTATGAAAGTTTCTATTTTTGCTTACATATCTTCCAAAATAATACCCCAACATTTAAATTCAGAATAAAAAACAAACTCTTTTAAAGACACAAAACTGTTTAACAAAAACTAGTGAAAATTCCATATTTTATATCAGTAGTTCCAAAATCTTTATTATATCAAGGGATCATATATGTAGAAGATAGTTTTCCTTCTAGTTTAGAGGATAGTTTATAGCACATAATGGGAAGCAGATTTTTTCAGATGAATTACATATTGTCTTCGCACTTGAAGTCTACCATTATTTAACTGCAGCATATTAGTATAATTATACAGTTGCAGAGATATACACATCTGCGATCTCGTGATTAAGAGTCTTTATTTTACACAACAGCTAATCTACAACAATTGAACCAAATAAGTATTGTTTAGAATAAAAGAATAACAAACATATTTAAGATTAATAAAGAAAATGCTTTATAATTCTTTTTTAAGAGAGTGCAAAGATTTGCTAAACAGAAACTGTAATGAAAAATACCTCATTTTCTTTCCCTTTTTTAGTACTCTTTTTCTTTTTGCCGATGAAACGAGCTGCAAGTTTAGCTGCTCCTGTTTCTTCTTCAACTTCTTCACTAGCAGAGCTAGCAGATTGGTCAATTCCAGCTTCAGAATCTATAAAACTAACGGTATCACCAAAATCCTCATCTGTTTGATTAATTTGGTGTAAATCGACTTCTTCATAAATATTATCTTCTGGGGTCTGCAAACCTATGAGAATCATTTAAATATAAAAATGATTGTATGCTAAAAAATTAATAAGAAATCAGCTTTATGAATTGAACATCCCTTACTATAATACTCTAACTATAAAAATATAAAAAAGCATTTAAAAACTAAAGAGCAATTAACAATTCAAAACATTACATAATTTCTACTCTGATAGCAAAAAATTTTAATTGCAGTAGAGCAAAAAAAAAAATTTAATTGCAACACATGAAGAAAATTACAAAACAGCTAATTTTTTAATATATAGTTGTACATATTGCAATATTTGAAAGGGCAATTAGATTTGAAATTTGAGACATGAATTTGTATTTCTGCAAAGCTTGGTAAGCAAAACTTTAATGATATATAGAAGTGATCCTGTGAAGATGAAAAACAAAGATTTATTACTGATTTAAAAATAGAAAACAAAATTTCATCAAGTTACAAAATTTCTAAAAAGTAAAATGTTTGCATTATATACAAAAATTTAAACACAAATGTGACATCCATTTAAAATAATATGGATTTTTGAATACTTAAACAAAAAATATACACTGGTTTTAAGCTAGGTTGTTATGAATGACTATTAAATAAGAAAGCTGGAATGTGAACTGAATTTTTTTAAAAAATATTTCAATCAACATATAATTTAGAAATAATTTTCATTTAATATTGTTCCAGATTATCAACATTTTTAGTGTAGGTATTATTGCATAGTTGGTAACACTTGAGAAATTTTAATTCCAAAAGCCTTTATGTCTCAAACACTTTTAATTAAAATATTATAAATGCAAAAGAATTTACATAAAATTTAGGTGATGTAATAGGTAGAAAAAAATTACTATTATTTCTAAAACAACCACCTTGATTTGACTCTGGTTAAATAAAATATTTTTCATCAGTCCATGAAACCTTGCCAAAAAATCATTAAATCTTAAGTATTCAAAGTTTAAAATTTTTAAATAAAATTCTGAATTTAGAATCAGCTATACTTTCTGAAAATGCACATAATATTGAAAGTTTGGTAAAGTTAAAGAAAAATTAAATGACAATTTAATTTCATCAAGGACAAAAGAAATATAATATAAAAACAAACTTTTGAGTTGTCACTGAGCTTTTTTTTTTTTTTTTTTTTTTTTCCCAAAGATAAAAACATCTTCTCAAGCACAAGTTTACAGCAACAATTTTGGAGGCTAGTGTTTTCCTATTCGAGCAGTTGGTTATTAGAAGAAAAAATACACCTTTCAACAAATCAAACTTTTTTCAATTAGAAACAAGTCTTATATGGATGGGGTATATGATTCTGTTTGAAACTACTTCTGTTTTAAAACCAAAACAAATCCAAATATTTAAGGAATTGATACACTATTTCTCACCATATCAGGAAAATTGATACCACACATTACATAAGTTGCTCCAACAACCATAAACCTCAGCAAAATGTAAAAGACGCATTGAAAACCAAATAAGCAATTTTTCTCACAAGTAAAAAATTTCCTTTAACAAATATGTAATCTTATTTCAACAAGGTCCTAATCTAGTTCCATATATTACATTTTAACATAATAGAAACAGTGTTTTCATTGTTTTGAAAATCTGAAAGTATTTCAAAAAAGTCTATATTTAATGTGATAAAAATGCATCCCATTCAGGCATTGAAAGAAAATAAAAACAAATTTTTTTACAGAGCCATTTATTAAAATAACTACCTGAAACAAATTTTACTTTATTTAATAAAATTTTATTGAGTTCGTGTGAAATAAATAATATTGTAATATGTTCATAACATTGCAGTTAACTGTTACAAATACATACTTAAGCTGTATTCCATAACACAAATACGTAAAAAACTTTATGCGATATCTAAATTATACATTTTCTTGATATTTATCAAAATAATGCAATGATTATGAAGCATAGGAATTAAAAATATACATAAATCTGGATAACTATAAAAAATAGACAAAATGATAACCTATATATTTTCCAGCAATGAAAATCCATTTTACATACAATTTTGTTAAAGAAAAAAATAGTTACACAAACAGAAAAGGGTTTTTCAATTAGTGTTGTAATATAATTACAAAATAGGCTTTATTAACAAAACCTCATAATTTTGTTAAGTCAAGATCAACATTCTCTATCTTAATATTAAATATTGCAAAGACGCCTAACTTTTACACTAGGTTTTGTGAAGATGATTACCTTTCTTTTATATTAAATACACAGATTTCATTATTTCATATACGTCTGGCCTATTCATATCTCAAATTAATAACCCCACTAATGGGCTGTGACATGACACAGAAATTTTTCTTAATACAAAAATAAATGTCAACCAGTGAGTGACAGTCGAATTCAATGGCACAAGAGCTATAACTAGTTATGTTGTGCCAAACAATGTGCAACTGTGTTCTAGACTAAAGAAAAATAGGGGGAAAGCAAAAATTGGTTGACAAGATGGAGAGTTGAAAATAGAAACAGATTGCTATGGTATCCCTGGGGCATGTCATTTGTATTTACCAAAGGCAGTAAACCCCATTGGGTTATTAGCTTATGAGGGCAACTTAAGGTCATGATTCCTGTTATTACCTAAAGAAGGCAAGCCACTGAGGGGAACAATAATTGTAGAATGATAATATGATAACCAATAAGAGTTGAACAGATGAAGAAATGACTTTGTTAAATCTAAAGTATCAAGAAAGTATGACATATGAATAACGCATAATCATGAAATCTAACAAATCAGAATCATTCATGGGAAAACATATTATTGCTGCAATAAACTAATAAGTTACATTTAGTATAGGGAAAAGACTGTTCCTCATTTCCTCTCCACTATGAGAAATATTAATAACATTTTTTCTTTTGTTCAACCTATAGAAGGTAAGCACCTGATGGGGAATATGTTGATAGAAATGGCAAATGACACTATATTCTAAATAAAAAAAAAAATTCGATTCAATAACATTTAGAAATGTAATAGAAGCAAACAACTAATCCTTACCAGATACTTTAAATTTTTTCATAAGATGAGTAAAAGAAAAATTCTAACAATTTCATTCCAATAAATAATTTACTCAATGTCACTAATTAGACAAACTAATTATTTGAAAATACATAGTAAATTCCTTAGTTTCAACTACTAACAGTCGCATAAAAAACAATTTAAAAAAAAAAAAAAAAAGGCTCAGATAGTCTTCACAAGCTATCGATTACAATTATTCCCTTTGAACAGAAAAAGAAAATTATTATTCTTAAGAGTTATAGCAGTGTTAGCAAAAGTTTTATTATGAAGGAGGCAATTAGGTAACCCAACATAGGAAACAATCACAACAGGTTACTGTATGCAACCAGAGCCAGAAAACAAAATCCGACAGATTAAATTTTATTGCTTAGCTTTTTATTAAAATATGAACTGTAATAAGCCAATTAAGTTTTAAAGAAGTTTCCAGATTTTTCCCCCAATTCTTCCAGCCACTTTTGTTTTATAATTTATTCTCTTTTTAAATAACACAAGTTCTATTAATATATATTTAATGTTAAAACTTTTGTTTCAATTCAACTTAACAAAATTTCAATTCTATTTTAAAGCATTTGTTACTCAACTTGCATGTATGGAATTTTTTAAATTTATTTCTGTATAGCTGTTGTATGATCAAAAAATTTAAAGAAAAAAAGTAAACCGTAAGTAATACTTTTAGTTTCACATAATGTTAATATTTCAAAAATTTTACTTTAAAATTAACGTTTCTCTCTACCTTCCTTAATTAATGAATTATCTAGCTTATTTCCATAGTTTGAAGTTAAATCCAAGATTTCCCTCAAACTTCTAGCAATAAACTTCTAAAAATAATTTTTTTTTATCACAAAAATGAAAAGTCTGATAATTTCCGATTGTTGATGATCTTTTGACAATAATAGAAGGTGAATATTTTTCTTTACTTAGCTTTACTTATTAATATAATCATTGAGACTTTTTAAAAAAATATTCATTTAAACAGCTAAATAGAGTTTACAATTAAAACTGATACATTATGCAAAATATTTAGAGCTGAATCACAGCAAAACACATAAGAATAAAGCAATTCTGTACAGAAAAATAATGAACAAAAAACTAACAAAGGTATAATAAAAGCTGTAATGCATAATGTTAAGTAATAAGATTTCTTCTGATCTATCCAGGTTTCAATTATTTGAATCAGGTAATCTGAAGATCTCTACCTTGCTGTTAGGTTAGTTAAATCTAAGTATTAAGATAATATTCACTGTAAGAAATATAGATGGATTTCTCAAAGTTCTTAACCCTTCTAGGCTTTTATCTTTGATCTAGCTAAAAAGTAATGTGAGACTGAATTTGGATTTAATTAAAATTACTCCTGGCAAGGAGTAAATTTTAATTTAATTTAGATTCAATTAAAATGTACTCCTTTCCCAGGAGTAAATTTTAAATTATGAAAAATTATTTAAGTTACTTAAAAATTTATCTGAGACATTATTAGGAGATTAATACTAAGCATTCCATATACAAAGTTAAAAATTTAAAGAAAACATTTTTAAATTATTTAATGTAAAAATTCAAATTGTTCTTATCAGATTTCTAAGCTTCAATTCAATGCATTATTTGTTTTAGTTTGAACACTATGTGTTTAATAAGTATAAACGAAGATTTGAAAATCTTCACTTTAAAGAGAAGTCTAAATTTATTTTAGAGTCAGAGAGAATATATGTTTCTTCAGAAAGATTTTAAACTAAGAACTGTCTGGAGGGTAAAGGAACGAGGCGAAAGCTGGATTTAGCTGACCAATCAGGGAGCAGCAGCTTTAAATACCTAAATTTTGGGAGAATTTCAGGATAGAATTTTACCTCCACTCAAAGAAGAAGAGAGCAAGGGATCCGATTGGTCAATTAAAAAGTTTCCAATCATTAAAAGTTAGGCCTTTTGTGCACTGCAGAAACAAAAGGGTAGTGAAGATGGCCAAGCACATGCGGCAGTAGAGAATTTTTACAGAAAGGTTGTTGGTTGATTTCATTAACGATACACTAGAAGCAACACGAAGACTATTGGCGACGGACCTTGTAATTGTGAACCTCAGCCAAGTAACCAGGACAATACCTGATCTGGGCACTCCTAACTTCCACATCACACCAACAGGGGGGGCGGGGCTTTGAGCCTCAACGGATTTAACGTGCATCAGCCCCAGCTACATGGAGGGTTTTCAGTAACATCAAAGTTCGACCCTACGACTTGACAACAAAAAAAAAAAAATCGCTTTTACAGAAGGGAATAAGGCCATAGCCATTGCTTGATACAAGATATATATAAATAGAGATTTAATAGAGTTAAGTTGAGAAAAATTTCATGAGGTCTATGTAAGCTTCTACTTTTTCTAGGTGGTGTACACTTTTCTATATTTAGAAGAGTAAAATTCTGAGAACAATTAATTTTACTGAAGAGGTTTTTGGACAGTTTTTCATTCATCTTATGCCAGTATGCATTGAAAATTTGCCTAAGCATTATATGCTGAGCTCTTATTTAGTAGGTCTACGTGGGCTTTTGCTCATGCCTCAAAATCAAACAGGTTCACTGTTAACTGTTTTTATAAGTTTTTCATAACTATAGACAAATGAAATGTTTATTCATTAATATGAAAAGTAAACCTATCATCAAACAAATGAAATATTTCCTATGCCATGAACTGTGGTTAGCACCAGAACATATTAAATATCCTGCATGTATTGAAATGCTAAAAAGTTCTAAATCCTTGAAAGGCCCTTATCGTAGGCCTAAGATGTCGTATATTTTGCAGCTTTTCTAAAAAAAAACAAAAAAAACCGCTTTTGAAATCTAACTTTCATGTTTCTTTTTTAAATTTTTAATTTTTTTTGTAATACACATTCAAGAGATTCATTCGAAATAAGAACTAACAGTATTCTCAATAATTATTTTTAAGCATGTTAATTGCAACAAAAAATTACAGTTTCCTTGTTTACAGAGTATTTAATCATGTACTTCTCTTTAGACTAGTCAAAGATAAATAAGTAGCACAATGAAGACACCAACATTTGAAAATTTTAATTTATAATCAATTATATTCTTTATTTTTTATGACAAAAGTAGTTTTTGTTGATTGTAAGTCATTAGTCCTTTTTTTTTTTACTTAACATGATTTTATTTTGAATCCTTTTTGAATTAAAATTAACACTAATAATTAATTATAAGAGCAATAAGCTAAGAAAACTTTGAGGAATGGTAATTATATATATTAAATTAATACTTCACTTATAAAATACAGAAAAAGCACTTTTAACAATTTTTTACAGCTTTCTTTATTTTCCTCAGCATTAAAATTCCTTTTAAATTAAATATAGAATTACATTCTCATTGAAAATTCATCATCTTCAAGGGAGAAAAATTAAATTCTTCCAAAATTAATTTCCCAAATTTAAAATATTCTGACTTTAATATTGCATTTAGTTTGTAATACATCACAAGGATAGAAAAAGGTTAAAAAGTTAGTACAGTCATGCAAAGACAAGCACCAAATTATGGGATGCAAAAGTTTAAAAGAACATGCAAATATTTGATAGATGTAGACAGTTAATAGAAAAGCAAGATAGCACCACCACCAACCTCGTGAAGAACACTGTTGTCTATGGGTGTCATCATAAAGCATGTATAGTGGTTCTTCATTCGATTTCCCCGCATATGTAGGTTCATTCAATCTCTGGGCTGCTGGAATTAAAAATAACTACAGAAAGGAAATTACCCGATGTGAAAAAAATGCTATAATCAAGCAAGGTTATAAGATCATGCCAAAATACATTGAAAAACAGAAATATACTAAGATATTTAAGTTTGAAAAAGAAAATGTTATTTTTTAAAGCAACTTTATTCAGATAAAATGAGTTGTACAATATAAATAGGGGGAAACTGAGATTTTCAAGCAAAGAACAAAGAAAAACATGACATATTATTAAAATATTTCTTTATCACAAATATTTCAAAAATAGAGAGAAAAAAGATTATACCTATACTTTGATTTCACTGCAAAAAGAAATTTTTATTAATTCTACAATAATTTTATAAAGCTTACATTTCAGAAATTAAATTTTAACTGCAATGGTTCCAATACAAGTCTTTTTTTCCTTTATATTTTTCAAAATAATTTTAATTACTAACACAGAATCATTTTTAATAGAACAAAAGTATCATTGACAGCAATAAAACTAAATCTTACTATGAATAGTATTTTATATCATTTTTGACTTAAAAACAATAAACTAATCTGTAAATGAAAATTAAAATTGAAATACTGCATACAATAAAGAAAAAAAATTTATAAATGGTAAAAAAATAAAAAGATTTTATTTGAATGCAATAATGCTATGTTGATTAAAATTAATATAAAATACATTTACACCCTTAAAAAAATTTACTCGCAAATTCAATGCTAAACTGCATTTACAACAGAAAACATAATGACAGCTAAAAACTTCCCAAAATAAGGAAATTGAAACAAATATTTACAAATTCTGAATAGAGTCTAAGATATTTTAAAGAAAAAAAGCTTTAGTTTTAAAAATAATTAAGTATTATTTCATAAACGCTAAAACATTAGTAATACATTTATTCATAATTATATCCTCTAAAAACAAAAATTACACATCTACATTCATTAAATCATAGTATAATAAAATACCATTCTTATTTACCTAAGCTTAAGCAGATTTCCTACTCTATATCATTCCAAGCAATCAATTTCACTATAGGTGTAAAATTAAGGTTATGTCCACTAAACAACAGACCGACTACTTTCAACAATTTGATAATACTTTAATACACAAAAGTTAAAAACTAAATCAAATTTTATTTTTATGGATATGAAAATGGAGCACATGTTGATAATTTTGGTTACATAAGTTACATGAATAAATCTAAAACAGGATTCAGCTTCAATTACAACAGATACAAAATCTGTCAAAACTGGAATATTTTGAGAAAGAAAATGACAAGACTTAAAATCCATAAAATTATTCACAATAGTCATATTCCAGCAATTCATTGGGATATTCAGTTAAAGAAAAGAACAAAGATTATTTTAACAATGCTTTGAAATAAATTTAATTTGCATCTCTAAAAAAATTATCAATATTAAATCTATGGTACTTACAATTATGACAAAGCATTCTACTAACTATTATCTTACAATATTTCTATTTATACTTCTACCAAATAGAAAAAGAAACTTTCTTGCATAATTATTCAGCAAAAATAATCCATGAATTATATTTTTAAAAACCTATGCTAAATTATATTGAAAGTTTTACAAGTACATACATTAACAGTTTAATTTTCAATATACAGCAAATAATATCAAAAGATTAATACAGAAAAATATATCATTTTATTGTATGTTAACAATATCAAATATGTGTTCAATTTACTTTTAAACAAAAAGTATCAAGCCAGTTCCTGGAGGATTGAGCACCAGCAAGCAGGGTCTTTTGTGCATATATAATTTGAAAGTACATAAAACATGCATGCAAAAATTTACAGGATACTGACTGAATTTGATGCCCCTACATTTTGCCACCTACGTACAGTTCATTTGCTGCATATCCTCCAGGAATGGGCATGTTTTTTTTCCCCTGATGCTGTTTAAAATCTAAAAACCATTTTGTATGGTGAGGAAAAAAAGTCATTTTTCTTTCTTAATGAAGTAGTTTTCTCATAATTTGTTTTTCGAATAAAAGGGATTCAGTATCACAGTATTCAAAAATAAAAGTATAACTGTGTATACTTTTATTGATTCAGTATCAATAAAAGTATACACAGTTATACTTTTATTGAATAAAAGGGATATAGTATTACATAGTACTAATATGAAAACATTAACTCAATTTTTAATATTTTTTACTTACCTTTAAAACTTTATCCTCTCTAAACATGTTCAATTAAATTAGATTAGAAATTATTAAACATAACTAGAACAATTGGTGAAAATGCAGTTCAGCCCATACCTTTGGCATGATTTTAAAAATCACCAATTTAGTAATTTTTGAAAAATCACACCAATCCCATTAACTCTACAGAGCATTAAATGAAAGAATATGAACAAATTTTACTAACCTATTTTGCCAATATATATTTTTAAAAATATGTTTTCAATATATGTTTTAAAAACTTCATAATTATTTTGACAAATTATTCATTCACTTCCACAAGTAATTAAAATAGATATAAAACCTGTTAAAACAACATTTATGACACTTTCTGGCAAGTCAAACTATATTCTTATTACAATGACATATTCCTATAAAATTAATCTCTTTGTTGATTAAACCATATCAAAATGAGTTTTAAAAATGTTCTCTGATCTACTACATGAATATATAACATAACAGGATATTAGAATGAGTATGAGAGTTAACAATTACTCTAACTTGATGTTTTGATTGCATGTTGTGAAAGATCTCCAAAATTCAACTAGACCCTTTCAAAATAAATTTAACGAAATTCACAATCAAAGTATAATGATTACATATTGTAATTAATTTTAAAAAAATTTCTCGGAAACTTAAATAAAAAGGGCATAACATTTATAAAAAAACACAGTACCTTTGCCTTAAAATGGCATAATAGAACTCAGCAGAATGCTAAATGAAATATGAAAAAGGTTAGGACTAACCTATTTTGCCAGTGGATACGAGAATATTTTAAAAACTTCATCATCATTTTCACAAATTTAAATACCTCTATTTCCACAAATACTCCAGGTCTCTAAGTTGCTAGCAATTACCCAGCACATAAAATAAATCTCTCTTCCTTAAAGATTATCTTTCTTACAGCAACGGCATTCATATGAGAATTCATGTTAAAAATATCAGAAAAAGAAAATCGTATCGAATTAAGATGGCTCCATCATTTTCTTAACATCCAAAAGTTTCAAACCAATTCTAGGCACAAGTGTAAGAAAAAAAAACATACGAGATCTGAATTAGCACTTTGCCCCAAACTGATGACAAGCACACAGAATGGAGAAGGAAAAATTTTAGGTTTGCCATGAGTTATAGTCATGCCAAACAGAAAAGCAAAGGTTGCCACATTTGACAGTTTATCTTAAACAAATATTTCAGTTGCCAAGGGTTGTGGACTAAACTTCATTCCTAAAGAACTATTTATTAATATAAGACTACAAATTTTAAGACTTTAAAAACAACTGTGATTGAATTTTCCATATTGATATTATAGATCAAAAATAGATAATTTGACAATATCATTAATTTTCATGTGGTTACAGGTTTAAAAGACTAATTCAGAAAAATTAAAATGTTAAACTAATTTCAAAATGAGTTATTAATTCAGTAATAAAATCTGTGCTCGTATGCATATTTAATACATATATATGTTTGCATATTTTACAAGAAATTACAGCTTTTAAATAAAATTAAAAATCTTGCTCATCTAAAACAAAAAGCTATTTTTAAACTGTAAGCGAGTATATATATTACTATCCCTATCATTCAACAAAATCAGAATGGGAAGAAGAAAAGAATTAACAGAAGTAACAATATCAAAGTCTAAATTTAAAAAAATCAAATTCAATAAAAGTTTCTATTTTATGAATTTTTCAGTTGAACATAGATTTTTAACAAAATCATACCTCATAATATCTTTATATAACAGAAAATAACTTAAATAATTAATATTGTCAGTTGTTAATTCTAACATTTTTCAAAACATAACAGTCTTAATTCTTCACTTTCTCATGTAAAACATTTGTTTCTATAATATATGGCAAAAATACAAATACAATAATAATATACATCTTTAATGTTCTCTCTGTTTAAAACTTAGTTATTTTTTAATATGTTTTTATTTTATAGATACAAATCTGCACATAAATTATCTCTATATAAATTTCTCAAGATAATTTTGCTTCCTTTTCCTTTCTTTTAAGCAATATACTAAAAAACATAGCACATAACGCATCTCAGAGTAAATAATTTCAGATAAACAATAGGGAGAGATAACAGAGAGATAATAGACAAACAATGTTTAACATAAAAATGAGGATGTAAGCTGAAGTGGATGAGGATAAATGTATATAACAAATCTTTAAAAAGTTCCATTAAAACTAAGCTAATTTTTCTATTGATATGAGTTAAATAACTTGCATTATTTTTGGATTTGATATATTTTTGGATTTGATATATTTTTGGATTGTCTATTATGATGTACAGTTCTAAAACATTTTTTTTTAAAATTATATTAATAAATGATTTTAAATAGCAAGAGGGGAAAAAACTCCACAACACTTGTTCAATTACATATAATCAGTATTTGTTTATTTACGTTATATTTTAAAGTACAAATTATACATATAGTTGAATGTGTTGCTACTGAATGATTGAGCACATAAAATTCATTCACAAAAAAATATAAAAATTAATCATGAAATAAAAAACAAACCCAAAAACCAAAATGATTACTTGCTTCAAAAGATTTTGAAATAACAAAACCTGAAGAAAAAAATTTCTATCGCAATTATTTCTATTGCATTATCAATTCTTAGGGAAAGCACACAATTATGCAAGAAAACTTCTTTATGAATTAATGAACTACATTTAATATATCCAGATATGAATTGAGTTTTACAAATTTACACATAATTCTTTTAACAGTAGTTAAAGTGCTTTAAGAACTTTGTGATATTTTAATAATAATGCACAAAAAATAAAGCATTTACTTTATGTGTATGTTAAAATGTTTACATGATATCTTTAAAAATTCTGCCTTTTTTTACAAGAATAATTCTCAGGGCAACATTAATTATAGTATGCTTTAGTACATAAGAACTAAATTATTCAATAATAAAGTAAGCAGCGAATATTTAAATATTACACCTAATTTTGTTTTTACACAAAACTTTATATAATATTGATTTGACATGAATAAAAATCAAATTTCATTCTCTTTTAAAATTAATTTTCATTATCACTAATCAAATTCAAAGAAAAGCAATTGTTTTCATTAAACTCTTTCAAAATTATTTCTTTATTTCAGTTTTATTCCCTCTTTATAAAATAATACATGTAGTTTACAATAATAAAATAATGTAGGATAAAACAATACAATAATAATGTAGATAAAATAATACAATTCTAATATAAATTTTCATACAATTTATTGTATTCTTCAGATTTTTTCATTAGTCCCAAGCCATTTCTCTGCTTTCCATTCATAAACAGTATTATTTATATGAATTCTATGGGAACACTCTAATCAAGTAAAAATATATTTGGGTGTGTATGGTTTTTTTTTTAAGTATAACATTTAACAAAATCCCATACTTGTTTTTTTTTTATTTATTTACTTATTTCATTTTTCAAAAGTTAAACATGAAACAGAATGATTAACCCCGAACAAAAATCATTAAAAAAATATGTTTAAATTACTAACTTATATAAAGAAGTATGTCAATTTATATGAACGAAATACATTAAACACAAATAAAAATCATAAAACACTTACATTTCTGACCATGACCTCCGGTTGTTTTAGACCCTCCAGGACAAAAATCTGATTGCTGCAAGATATATTCATTCATTACACGTCGTCCAAGACTAGCAGTTGCTGGTTTGGGTAATGTTCCTGCACCACCTTGCCATCTAGAAGACGCAAAGTATAAAGGGGGAGTTCCTGGGCTAAGAACATGAGAGGCTTTAGCTTCTAAAGTGGCAGCATGCTCTGTAGGTTTACAAGCTTCTGAACAGAGTTCTTCGGAACAAACAGTATCTTCAGGCATTAACATAGCTTCAACATCTAAATTAAGGTTTTCTAATATCTGTGCATGCCTTTGTTGCACTTTTTCAACCTCATCCAGAACAACTTTAGATGAATAAGCTGATGATCGATCACTATCTCTTGATCTTGTTGTTTGCGGCCATCTAGGCACAGCAGCAAATCCTTTCACACTGCCTGAATAGCATGATGAGTCCTCGTGCGACTGCTCTGGTATTTCTTCATATATATTAGGCTCTGAACTGCGTCTTTTGTGGCACTGTTCACTATCCTTACGAGCAACATTAGCAGTCCCTTCCCCAGCTGACACAACTTCTTTGCGTGCATAATTTGTTCGTGGTGACATGCGAAGGCCGTTTGTTATCAACGAATTAGATCGTCGATAAACTGGGGTTGCAAATGATTTCTTTTTCTTCTTCTTTTTCTGAAAAGTTGTAACTTTTTCAGGAATATCACAAGTGCTTACATCTGGTTCAATAGCTAATAAAGGATTGTCAAATCCACGCCCTTTTTCATATGGGTTTTCCACTTTGTTCAAATTGTTTTTTTCTGACTCAACAGGAGCACCTTTTTTTAATTCACTATAATAATATGGGACCTTACAGGCCATGTCAGAGTTATCATCATGATACATGCCAAATTTTCATTTCTTTCAAAACAGCTTTATAAGTAAATATTGCAACATTGAATCACACTTAAATTCATCATATTTGTTCTCAATAACAAAGATATTACATAAACAATTTTAGCATCCATTGGTTAATTTAAACCTAAAATAGAGAAAAAGAAAGATTAAATACCATTTCAATACATAAACAAAAAATGCATACATGAACTGACAATACTGTGTGCGAATTTTCAATACAACTTCACAATTATAATTGATTTTTTCTTCTCAACATTCTACTCCGACAAACAGAAATGTAGATTTCAGAATAGCATACTGTTAGTTACATTATGACATGCATATCTCTTTTTAATTTTATACAAATACAAAGAAACCAACCCATAAACAACTTACAACAACCCCCATGTGAAATATCATTCAATGTCATCTACAAAGAAAATATTTAATGATTCCTCAAAAATACTAATGAAACATACATAAACCAAAAATTACATTCATATACTAGGCATTATGACTTGTAAAAATAAGCCAAAAAAACATTTATACATTTGTACTCACAGAATCATTACTTCTACTCAAGCATTATAATCAAAATTTTATTCTAGCCATACATCTTGTACCAGAAGAAATTCCTCTTACTACATTTCACATTAAATAACATTAAATCATTTCAATCAGCATTTGACATATCACACAATAATAAATGACAAATAGTTCTATTTCTATTTTCCATATTACACAGCCTAAGTATTCCAATTATATTTCTATATATCCTAATTAAAAAAGTAGTCAGAAAATTGTTATGGTATAAAAAATTATTTTTCTTCACAGCATTATCTAAATTATATACTATAGCTGCAAACTAAGACTATACATTAGCGATTATAATTACAATTGAAACTCAATTTTTAGTCAGATATAGAAAACACCTAAACTGAGCCCACTTTCAAAAATTTTACAATACCCTTTTAAATTTAACATGCAAAAGCACCATTATTGATGATATATTTGCAGGAATCATATTCAAACTTCAATATCTTCCAGCTATTATACCCATTTTTAACCCAAAGTCCCTTCATTACACCTAATTTCATCCTTGTGCGTTGGAAAACTTGGTTTAAAAGCTACACTGAAAACTTCTATTTAGCACAATTTTTGGAATATAAAACAAAAATCAGAAAAGTAACTACATATGTTTATCAAAATGTGTCAACCAACACAAGGATTAACAAAATTCATTCATGGATTTTATAATTAACTAAGAAACTTAAAAGAATAAATACTAGACATCACAAATACTGAAGACAAAGGAAAAACAAAAATGCCTTTTTTTATATACAAAAATGCCTTCTAAATACACTTAAATGGTACTAGAAATTTTACCTTTAATATATATTGAGATATTTCACTAATAATTTAAATGGGCATGATATAAATAGCTAATTTTGACTTGAGAAGTAGAAACATATCTTAGTTAAATTACATTCTCATTTAAGGCCATCAATAGTAAAACAAATTACAAACAAAGAGTCAAAGTAAAAGTACTAATACATATATAACAAGATTTTGATTTTGGAATAACTTTTTAAGCCCTTGAAATCAAAATATCTTGGTAGATTTATATGTAAAATAAAAGATATTTCCATAAAAGATTTATGAAATAAATATGCAGATATTGCAGGATATTCATTTTCAAACCCTATACAAAATATTTTATTAAAATGACACAAAAATATTTTAAAATATAATATTCCATATTTTTTTATTCAACTGAATACTTCAAGTAGATGAAATCTTAAAACTATTGCAAATTTCACAATAATTACTGAAAAATATTAAAAATTTAACAGGTATAAAATCTATGCAGAAATCTTATTTCATAACCAAGAACGAAATGCCTTCATTAAAAATTATAAATATTAATTAAAGGCTTAAAATTATAAGGCTTTCAACTATATTCTCAAACACAAGGAATTCACCAATAACACATTGGATTCCTTTTCAAAAAGAAATACATACATTAAAAAAATGGTTAAAACTTTACTTTTTTTTTATAAAAACAAGGTCTCCAATCAAAATTTATATCACACGTATATTTTCCCATTATTAAAGTTATGGTAAAGTGTGTAGCTGATAATAATTCTTAAGTAGAATCAACAGAGATTACATTACTATTACAAACAAAATTATTAAAATGATTTTCCATTGAAATTTACTCAACCTATCATACTTCAGTTTTGCAGGATTACAGCATACTGTAATAATTATTGAGATATTTTGAATAAAATCCGAGTTAATCACTTTAAAAAAAAATCAATTATTGAATTATAGTATGTAATTTAACACAGAAAAAGAAGTCAAGATACTTTCAAAAAATTTCAATTAAATCTTCCAACAAAAAAAATATATGAAAACATGTTTATAAATTAGGCCAGTGAAAGATTGCATTTCCAACATTTATTTCATATGCAAAATTTCACTTGATTCTTCAATTCTTGTGAACAAATATTTTAACATTGCAAGGTTAAATTTTAAAGAATACATGATATAATTCTCCACAATAGGAAAAAATTCAATTATATATCTAAGTAAAATTGCATGCTCAAATTTGTCCATAAAATATTGATCATCAGATTTCTAAAAATGAATATAAATAAAAATCCAATTTGTTAGAAAATAAGCGAGCTTGTTACCGATTCAAGTTTCCTAAATATAAAAAGTTCTCAAAAATATATTTCTATTTTATGAAACGGTTGAGTAATTCTATCAGAAACCATAGATATATAAAAAAAATTATCACGTATTCTCCACAGAAACAGTAAACATCAAGAACTGAAACTAGTAAACTTTCCCAAGAGATATCACCAGTATTTTTTTCTCATGGATGTCGATTACGTCATGTATTCAGAATTGAACTGACAACAATTTAAACTGTATCATCAAATTCTACAATTACTGTTTATGATGTTACCTGTTAAAACAGAAAACAACTTGAATTGACAGAACATGACAACACCCATGAAAGTAAAAGTTACCTTCGGCGAAGAAAGTTCAGTAGGAAGTCACAAAGTTCGGGTTAGCAGCACTCAAACTAAAAACAAACTTTCGCTTACATCACACATGCTGATCGCTACGCACAAAAATTTTACAGCGTTATAAAATCATATATAGATGTATATATATAAAACAACTTTACAAACATCACATATAATCAAAGACTATGTTTTTAGACAGTAGGAAGTCTTTGTCGAACAGCTAAAGCTATTGTTATTGGCTCTACTCGCTTTACTGGCCAATAAAGGGCGATGTAGCATCTGCTAAGGATTCCAAACTCTTCCGGAAGAGGCAGGTGCGGATTGCATATTTTGATTCATTTGTTAAAAAAAATAAATATAAATAAATAAAATCAGTAAATTTTCATCTAACATTTGACAATGATCATATTAAAATTTTTCAAATTACAATTGAATTTTTCTATTCCTTCGATTAAAATATTTTTTAAGAATTGATAGTCAACAATTACGTAAAAATAAAAACTTTCATAAAAAAAATGCATAAATAGAAGATTTTTTCTTTCGAAAAAGCGATCATCACTTTATTGAATAAATATATAAAATACCCATCAAAAAACTAAATCCCAAGTAGAAAGTTTCTTTTGGTTTCTTGTAATCGGTATTCGTAACTGTGGGTCTATGCAGCATTTCTTGCTATCAAAAATGATACACAAACCTCAAGTACTCGATCTACCGGCGGTAGTTTGTCCATTATCATGGTTTGGCTCTAACAAATAGGCAGGTTTTAATCTGTCCACCGAAATATTAACTTGCTTACCTTTTATGTCAATAGTAAAATATTTATTCAGTTTTCTTACCTCAACAAATGGACCTTCATATGGTGGTTCAAGAGTTCTTTTTACTCTTTTATGAATTGTTTTGCATTAATTGTTTCAATTCTTCATCCTTTACTTGCTCTTTTGCAATTGCATCATAGTCGATTTCATTTATAGCTTCAATTCTAGATAAAGCGTCTGCAACAACGTTATTTTTACCCAATATATGTCGAATACTAGTGGGAAATTCTGAAGTATATTGCAGTTGTAGTTGTTGTCTTGGTGATGCTTTATCATTTTTCTGTTGAAATGCAAAAGTAAGCGGCTTGTGGTCAGTATAGATAATAAAATCATTTCCTTCTAACAAATGCTTGAAATGCTTCACAGAAAGGTATATTCCCAATAATTCCCTATCATTGGTACTATACGCTTTCTGAGTCTCATTAAGCTTCTTTGAATAAAATGTTATTGGCTTCCAACTCTCGTCTACATACTGTTGAAGTACTGATCCTGTGGCAAAATCAGAAGCATCAGCACAAAGAGATAATGGCAATCCAGATTTTGGGAAAGGCAATAGAGCAGCTTTAGCAAGATCAGACTTGCACTGTTCGAAATTTCTTATAGTGCTTTCAGTCCATGGAACTTTTCTTCGGTCTTTTTTCTTTGCTCCTTTCAGCAGGTCATGTAGTGGTCCTTGTGTTTTTGCTGCATTCTTTAAGTACCTTCGATAAAAATTTATCATCCCCAGAAATGTTCGAAGCTCATGGATGGTATCAGGCATTTTGTAATTGTTGATTGCTTCAACCTTTTCAGGAGCCTTCAGCAGTAATAAGGTATCCCAAATATTCCACTTGGTCTGTTCCCATCACTGATTTGGCAACATTAATTCTCAGTCCATATTGCTGAAATCTATCAAATACTAATTTAATATGGTCTTGATGTTCTTTTTCTGAAGATGATTCAATCAATACATCATCCAAGTAAGGAAACACAAAGTCAAGTCCTCTTAACACTTCTGTTAAGAACCGCTGAAAGGTTGATGGTGCATTTCTTAGTCCAAAACTCATGACATTGAATTCGTTTAACCCCAAAGGTGTTGTAATGGCAGTTTTAGGCTTATCTTTTTCTGCAATCGGTATTTGGTAATACGCTTTCACAAGATCAATTTTTGAAAAAATACATTTATCTTTCAAAATGTAATGAAAGTCTTCTATTCTGGGAATATGGTATCGATCTGGTACTATTTGGGCATTAAGTCTTCTATAATCTTCACAAGGTCTTAATGAACCATCTTTCTTGTTTACAAGGTGTAAGGGACTAGCCCACTAGAACTTAGAAGGTCGAATTATGTCATTGTCAAGCATATATTGGAATTCTTGTTTAGCTATCTGCAGTTTATCCGGAGCTAGTTGTCATGCTCGAGAGTAGACTGGTTGTCCAGTAGTTTCTATATGGTGCTTTATATCATGTTTGACAACTCTGTTGGTTAAATTAGGTTTAGTTAAATCTGGATACAAATTTAATAATTCAAAATATTTTGATGTTTTATTAACAGTGCTTAATTTACTATTTTCTTAAATGGCAGTTATTTCCCCTGTTGCTGAGAGGTTTGTAACTCCATCAATTAATTTTTTGTATACAAATCAATTAATAATTTGAATTTCAATAAGAAGTCTGCACCTATAATACCTTTAGAAACTTTTGCCATAACAAAAGGCCACTGGAAAGGTCGTCTTAGTCCTAAATATAAAGTGAGCATTTTTATGCCATAAGTGGGTATTTCTGAACCATTAGCAGCATACAGTTTGTATTCAGAAACTTGACACTCACCTTTACTGACAGGAATAATTATCACATCGGCTCCACTGTCAACAAGAAATTTACAACCAGTTGTTCTGTCTCTGACGAACAAACGGGATTTGCGGCCAAGTACTTCCTCAGCAGCAGAACTCGCCGCGGTGTCTACTGCTTGGATTCGTTTCCCGAATTATTCCAAGTACAGGGCTGAACACATTTTTCTCGTCGGCATTTTTTTCCAAATCTATTATGAAAAAAACAAAACTTTCCATTTGGATGAAACCGGCTTCTAGATCTGGATCTACTTCTATTTCGCTGGCGATGAGGGTTACGAGCATGTCGCTATATACTCATGCTGGCAATTTGAGCTTCTAACGCTGAAATTTTAGCGAGAAGATGCTCCGTTTCTGAAGGCTCCCTTTTCACTGCCGCCAACTTTAATGTCCTTGGCGACATCTCCACAATTCTATCGGCCATTGCAGCCAATTTATTCAGATTTTAATCACTTACTATTACGATGTTTTTCACATTGTTCGGCATTTTTTCCAACCATGAAGTGCTGAGAACTTTGTCCGAAATATCTGGTTGGCCAAGGGAACGTATCTTTTGGAGAAGTTGACTAGGTAACATGTCAGCCAATTCTAGTCCCGTTAAAAGTCTCTTTATGCGAACATTTTCGCTTTCTTAGAATGTCTTCAAAAGTCTTTCCTTGGCAGCTGAATATTTCTCTCTGTTTTCTGGATCATTTATAATATCCCAGATATTCTCCAAGAATCGGGGTTCCAGTTGAAACACTAAATAATTGAATTTTGTTTCTTCAGATGATATTCCGCTGATTTGGAATTGCGCTTCCACCTGAAAAAACCAAATTTCAGGTTTGTCTGTCCAGAATGGAGGTATTTTAATGCTGATTGCACCAGCTTCCAATTCCTCCGATTTTACCTTAGTATCAGTCATTCTGAGTCCAAAATCCGATCAACGGTTTTGCGTAGTCTGGGTCACCAATTATTCTTTCCTATCGGTCACGATTTTTGTGACTTCAGATAGTGAATAAGTTAGACTTAATTACATTTAGGTTGCGTTATGTAGAAAAAAAGAAATTGAGATTTCTTCTTCACCAGTTGCGGATCATTATGGAATTTTATTTTTCATCCGATTTCAAATACACGACTACATACTTTGGAAGCTACAAGCAGAGTGTCTTAAATTACAACGGTTTTTCGATGATCACAGTTTGTTTTATAGTTAAAGTATGATCACAATTTAACCAAAATATTAATATACAAAATACAGAAATATAAATGAATAAAGTTAAAAAATTAATAAACATTGTTTTAAATTATATGGTGTATCAGTAACATTTTATAATGCTATTTTTAAATTTTAATTAATTAATAATTAGGATTACTTATTTATCCTAACAACAAGCCACATGTTTGGCTGACTTGTGCAGCCATCTAGTGAGGCTAATTTCAACTAAAAATTTCCTTTACACGTGTGAAGGTAGAACCGTGTACGGAGGCGAAAGTAAGATAAAAAAAGATTTAAAAAAATCTCATCCTGTATATGTCTTATACATCCTATACCTTCAATCTTCTTCTTTCTTTTTTCTATTTCATGATAAATCATATGTGTTTAATACACATTTTAATATGCTTGGTTAACCTTCTAACAAATTTCATGAATATATAAAAAAAAAAAAATCAGATTGACCAAAGTGTCGTAATGACTGGCGTTCGCTAACCAATTGATTGTTGTTGTTGCTTGTTATCAAGCAACTAATATTAGACAATAGCAAAAGTGTAAGAAACAGACATCAATATTTCAGTATTCTTTAAACTTCGATTCATTGAGAAAGTAATGAAATAATATTAAATGTTTAATCAACCATAAAATTAAATGAGCATTTGAATTTTGCCTTTTTACATGAGGGTGCATCCTGGTCATCCTTACCAAACTTGAAAGAATACATGAAATTACTTGTCTTGTTTATACTTGCCTACAATCATTGCGAAAGATAATTCGATTTATCGAGTAAAATCACTTTAGAAAAAAGCCTTGCTGTGTTCTCTAAATTTTACTGCCTAAAAAAATCCCTAGATTTTTATTTTCATTTGTATTCTCTGAAGCTCACCCATCTGCTTATACTTTGGACAAAATCCCTGCACACGCATTTTTTTTTTTTTTTTTTTTTTTTTTTTGTAAAGAAATTAGATGAAAGGAACATTTGACGTTTTCTGCTTTTCGTGTAATTTTCATGTTCAAAGTCAGAAGAGAGAGACCGAAAGGAAATGCAACAGTTCAATTGAAAAGTCCCCGGCCTGACACATACATGTCCCTACTAAAATTAAATCCATGTGTTTTTTAGTTAGCCCTAAGCCTCAAAAGATGCGTGTATAAACTTGACAGCTGTCGGATCATTAGTTTGTGAATTATAGCATTTTGAGTGAAGCAACTTTTGTTATTTTGAAAAAAAAGGGATAAAAAGGAATTTCGCGTGTTGATAAAATATTGCTCTTTGAAGGGAAAAAATACAGTTGAAGCAAAAACTTGGCTTTATGCCGAGTTTCCGGACACTGCCCCAGGAAAATCAACCATCAAGGATTGGTATGCTAAGTTTAGACTTGGTGAAATGAGCACCGAAGACAGTGAACGCCCAAAAGAGGTTGTTACCGACGAAAACATTAAAAAAATCCCCAAAATGATTTTGAATGACCGTAAATTGAAATTGAAGGAAATAGCAGACACTCTAAAGATATCAACTGAACGTGTACATCATATCATTCACGAATATTTGGGTATGAGAAAGCTCTGTGCAAAGTGGGTGCCGCGCGAGCTCAATTTTGACCGAAAACAACGACGATTCGGAGCAGTGTTTGAAGATGATCAAGCGTAATCAACCCGATTTTTTGCGTCGATATGTGACAATGGATGAAACATGGCTCCATCATTTCACTCCGAAGTCCAATCGACAGTCATCCGAGTGGACTGCACACGATGAACCCGCTCCAAGACGTGGGAAAACGCAACAGTCGGCTGGCAAGGTTATGGCGTCTGTATTTTGGGATGCGCATGGAATAATTTTCATTGACTACCTTGAAAAATGAAGGACCCTCAACAGCGACTATTACATATCGTTATTGGACCGCTTGAAGGACGAAATCGCCGAAAAACGGCCGCATTTGAAGAAAAAGAAAGTGCTGCTTCTCCAAGACAATGCACCGTGTCACAAGTCAGTGAAAACGATGGCAAAAATCCCTGAATTGGGCTTCGAATTGCTTCCTCATCCACCGCATTCTCCAGATCTAGTCTCCAGCGACTGTTTTCTGTTCTCAGATCTCAAAAGAATGCTCGTCGGGAAGAAATTTTCGTCGAATGAAGAGGTGATCGCCGAAATTGAGGCCTATTTTGAAGCAAAGGACAAATCGTACTACAAAAATGGTATCGAAAAGTTAGAGGGTAGCTATAATCAGTGTATCACCCTTGAAGGGAATTATGTTGAATAAAAAAAAACTAATTTTGCCAAAAAAATGTGTTTTACTATGGTAGGCCGGGGACTTTTCAATTGACCTGTTATCTGCCTCTCTTTGCAATATTGCTGACTATTAGGAAAGTGTTGATTGGGGTGAGATTCCTTTCATGTGAGGTATAGTGTTTCGATTGGCATTAGCACAGCGGAGACACAAACGAACTTAATATTATGAGTGAGAGCATCAGAAGCAACGGCATTTTTTAGCGAGAGTTGAAACAAACTACTCGGAATTAACAATTCAAACGACTCGAATACAGAATATTATTGTATTACAGAAAATGTGTCTATCAAACTTATACTGAAGAAGAAACTGATGATATTTATGATTTATCATACTCATCGAAATTAACTGCGGAGGATATTTCTAAGGAAATGGTATAAAAAAACATTTTCCAAGAATATGCGATTGTAACTAATTTCCACAGGTGTCAAAGGATTTTTCAGATATTTGAAAACTCCCAATGAGTATTTATTATTAATGTTTGATAACGAGACTATTGAGGGGATTTAATAAAATACAAAAGCATGTTTTTTCCAAAATGAAAGATAAATGTTCCATGGATTTCAAAATATAACTGTGGTACACAGATAGATGTAAAGTGCGTATCTTTCAAGCATATATGTCTATTAATCGTTTTCATTGCCTAATAAAATGTTTGAAATTTGATGACATGAATTTGTGAGTCGAAAGAGCGATAACGAAAAAAAAAAAAAAAAAAAAAATCCCACTTGAATCCCCAATAAAATTGCCTAATTAAATGTATGAGGTTAGATGACGCACATTTGAGAGTCGAAAGAGATATAACGGAAAACACATATTCCCATTTGAATCTCCAATCTAAAAAGTCAACAGAAACGTATTTTTTTTTTATCCAAATACTTCACAATTAAATAGGAATTAGAGCCCATTAGAGGGAAATGTCAGTTTAGGTAGTAAAAAAAATTAAATAATTAAAGCAAGGCTACTCAATATGAACCTTAAAAAAAATTCATTTTGTAACTTCCATTCATTTTACTTATATAACCTACAAACTTACACCGATATATATAACCTGTCAAAACCTACAGATATTCGGACTTTGGTGTAATAATAAAGAGTCTGATAATAATTGATAGTTATAGACATTATCTCATTGTACTCATGTGTAATTATATAAAGGCAGAAATATTGCTATAGATATTTAATTCTGGAATATATTATTAACACACGATGTATAACAAAATTCTAATTTGACCAGCGTTGAGTCGCTTTGCAAAAATAAATATCAATCAACGAGACTTTTTGTACATATAGGCAAACCTTGAAATTCCTGTTAGTTTATATTTCGAAAAAAAAAATTAATTACATTTTATTGGCCTCAAAAATAATTATTTAGTAACAGTTTTATCTTTATTCCACGAAGGCAAAAAAAATAATTAATTCAACAAGAGAACAGCTGAAGCCCGTAACAAAATTTTTTTGTGACGTGATTAAACACGGCATCGATACAGTTGATGGCCTGTCTGTAAGAAGATAACATCGTCTATCTATGTATTTGGAGGCTTACAAGCATAGATGGAATAAGCGTATTCATGATTTACAGACCCAACAATAAAAGCAAAGGGCTCTCCTCAAAACCATAGATTTGGAATTAGTGAAAAAACAATTATGAAAAGTCTAATATTTAATTTATTGCAAAAGAATTTTTAAAAAGCATTAAGAAATTATTTGGAATTTGGTAGAAAACTTTCATCGAAGAAGTAAATAAATTAACCGAAGAGCATCCGGACATTGTGATATGTGCTTCAGAATATTTCAGCGATTTGTATGGAATATAAATACAAATAAGTGGAATACAAATAAATTTGCGTGAAGCATTTTGCAATTTTTTGAGACTATTGTTAAAATAATATAAAAGAATAATATTAAAAAGTTAAGTGGAAAAATATGTTTGTTTTATAAATCATGTATATTTTTGAAGCTTTTATTTTAACAACTATTTTGGATATTTTATGTGTTCAGATGACTTTTCTTTAAAGATTCAATGTAGGCAATATGAATTGTGTGTGTGTGTGTGTTTTTCAATACTAATAACGTTTTTTGTTTATATCTTAATTAATTTAGTTTAATTTTTATCACATTTTTACAGTTTAATTTGAGTTCTGAATTATTCATAAGTGAAATTCAAGTAAAAAATATGTATTTCAGTTAAAGAGTCTACTTATTTTTAAAAGGAAAAATGCGAATTTAAATATATATATATATATATATATATATATATATATATATATATATATATATATATATATATATATTATACGAATTAAATTCGTCAAATGAATAATGCCTTAAGATAAAAAAAAATATGTTTTAAAAATCTGAAAATAAATTGAGATAAAATTTATCTTGAGTGTGTACCATCTAATGCTATGGAAAAAGACCCATGTGCTGAAAGAGGTTAAATGGACAATTACTTAGATAATTTATGTTGTTTTAACAATACATATAATGTAATTGTAGTACATAGTTATAATTGTTTTATTGTAAATCAAATAAGGAATAATAATTTTTTAAAATATTTTATTGTTACATACAGGGTTTGATATGAGAAAGAATAAGCTAGAACGAAGTTCCAATACCTTTAACACTTTAAATTAGATAACATAAAAAATTGTTCAAAAATATACTATTAATTAATACAAACAAAATTTAGATTTTTTTTAAAATTTAAGCACTCTATATTTTTGGAAATCAGTCGTGATAAAGCTGCTATTATATCTTTCTTGATTATGTATTACAAAGAAAGTAAGTTTCCTAAAGTAATTTTCTCATTTACGTCAGTGTTTTAAAAATAAAGCATGTATCTTTTAATTCTAAAGCTGTAAAACTGACAAGTGATGCTAGTCTGTGGCTAATTCTATAGAAAAGGCTTAATTATATAGGGTGTCCCAGCATCAGGCTGACAAAATTCTGGGAGAGGTAAGACACTACTAGACGACTCGGAATCGCATAACATTGAGTCGGAAATATGTTCCAAACCCAGTAGATAGTGTTACATGTGGGTAGGAGTTCAGGGTTTTCACGCAAGGAAGCTTCATTTAACATCCGAACGCAAATGTAGTTGAAACGTTGATTGCACAAATACAGGATTAGACTAATATACATCTAATATACGGGGCTAGCTCTCAGCACTTGAAAACTAGTCCATTCACTGGAAAACTACCCTAAGTATTGGAAAACAGAAGTAGTATTTTTTTCTACCAGAAAGGAAAACATTAACTCTTACATCTACTTAGATGAAACCAAAATTCCTTGGTCCAAAGAAATAAAATATTTTGGGGTGATCATCGACAATGCTCTCACTTTCAGACAACATTTAATACAGGTAAAAGAAAATTTCCGAGAAGTAGATGATAAACTCTTCGATCTAATTTCTCGTAAATCCAAATTAATTCGTACGCACAAAATGCTTATATATACTGTTATTCTCAGACATATCATTACCTATGCCTATCTTATCTGAGCTTTGCTGCTAATACAAATTTCAATATTATCGAAAGAGTTCTGAATTCCATCATTAGACAAACTACCTGCGGGTGCTGGTATATGCGAAATGTAGAAGTGCGAGCTGTCCTAAATTACCCCTCCATTTAAAATAATTTACAGTTAAAATTTCCAAAAAAGTTCTCCAACGACATCGACAGTATGAAAATAAATATCTCAAAAGAATTGAAATATATAACCCAAATTACTAAACAAGGATATCAAGAAACTTCCTTCTTGACAAACGTCAACTCAACTTTCTTGATAATCAATCAAAATCCACCCTTTTCCCTCATTCCAATCACTGATACACTACTGCTAGTATCTGCCGGGAGCTGTCGGAGTCTGCCTTGGAAGTTTACAGTATTAATGTGGATATTAATGCGTTGTGTGAACTAGTAAGCTGGTGAGTTTAACGTTGCTGATACAATTGTGACTATCATAACAAGTGCTGTTTCTGTTTCCGTATCAGTGTTACTGATTTGTACAAGAGCTGTGTTTCTGTTTGTGCTGTTATTCTATCCTAATTATGCTACCTGTGTGTTATCCTGTCCCGAGTATTTCTGAATAAAGCGTCATTTGCCAATATCCTCTGTGTTGGATGGACTGCACTCGTATACACCCACACGAAACCGAGGAATTTTTGAAACACTGTGCATCATTGTATGAAATTTTATACAGTATTTGCAAATAAAGTTTTAAACGCACGAAATAACTAAAATTTAAAGAATTTGCTGTTTTCCTCTGAAAGCCTTCATTATCCCATTGAAATAGAAGGCATAATTTTTTTTTCTTTGACTTGTATACTTGTTGTTGCTTTTTTCTTTGAGTGTGTATAAAAACGCCAAATTACTGACAAAGATGAAAAGGTGAAGTGTCGGATTATAGAAGGAATACTGTTTGTTTGTATAAAATTTCTTGATAATTAATATTCGATTTAATTTGAATAATAAAAAACGAAAGGATGATGTGTAGTAAATTTATTATTACCATATACCAATCAATGGAATTATGTTGCTTGTTGAAAAAAATATTTAAGTGTTTAAAAAATCTTAAACAAGGGAAAACTTTGTTCAGAAACATATGGATGCAAGCCTCAATTACAAGAGGTATCGCTAAAAGATTTCTGGTGTTTCAGTTTGATACCAAAAAATATTTGTTCTTGACATATATAACGCCTCACAAAACACTGATTGCTATAGAACAGGATATTAAATAAAGGAGACGCCTCAGAAATGTTGCATGTGGCCGAATTTACTACTGTCCATATGAGGCAATACTTTAAAAGGTCGTATTTAATTATATGAAAGCGGTGCTGGGCAGACATTTCTCAAAGCGTTCGAGAGAAAAATGCTGAAACAAAGATTTCAGTTGAACAGAAGTGACAAAAAACACATTCGTGTTTTATGATATACTCAAGGGTGAATGAGAAGGATGAGGTAAAATGACCCTAAAGAATTTGCCCTTTTCGAAGAAATAGGGTGAATAACATAATGCAATTTCACATTGAGGTAATTTATTTAGCTTCCTGTATCCACACAAAACAGAAGAAACCAGAGCGACGAATTTTCATTCCGTTTAAAGAGTTGAAGGTTATTTTAAATCTTTTGTAGTTCCTTAAGATGCATGTTCCTTAAAGCTCACGTATTGTAATCGTTTGTTAGGTAAAGTGAAAAAAATATCTTACTACTGTATTTGATTTTGGAAAAAGGGCGAGGCAGAAACGTTTACTTTTTCGTTATATATATATATAATAAGGTGATTGTAATTAAACTAGGCTTATTCAGAGCACTCTGTAGATATTACTAAAATACAGATTGGTTTGTAAATTTGTGCAAATACATTTCAAAGGATGCATTAAATAATTCCATAAAAAAAAGGAAAATACAGTTCAAACAATTTCCACAAGAGCCGCATTACATCGAAGTACAAACAAGCTATAAATTACAATACAAGTGTTTATTTGTTGCAGATTATTTAGCGGTGTAAACCCCATTCCCTCATTAAGATGTAAAATGTGCAGACGATGGACAATATGTTTAACATCTGATCGCCAGTGATCTATCTCACATGTAAACGTTGTACGGTCCTTCAGATCAGTCGAAGTTGCAAAAAAGTCCCCCCCCCCCGATAAATCACGGTCTATAAATGACCCCATTATCAAATTCACATGGAGTGAGATCGCAAAAACGGTCCGCCAAGGGGGAGGAAATGAACGGCTAATTACCCTGGCATTGGCAAAATATTGCATCTGCTCACAGAGTCCATTATATGGAAAAGCACCATCCTGCGTAAAAGTGGTAAACATAAGGTATTGTCACTGCTAAAGTTGAGGTAAGACAAAACTGTTGAGAACGATATCTGAGGGTCACGATATCTGAGGGCCGTTACAGGCCAGTATCGTTATTTTCTTAGAAGAAGAATAGCCTAAATATAAACTGAGATGTGAACCCACACCAGGTGGTCATTCTAGAGGAGTGCAGTGGATTTTCCAAGGCCCAAATTCTACAAATCTGGGTGTTCACCATTCCATTGAGATAAAAATGTGCTTTGTCATTCCAGAGAATGTTTCATGGCCAATAGTCAAAGACTTCCCCTCGGGCATGAAAAGGGAACGTAAAAGATAAGCATCGGTCACTGTCGGTAACAAGCATTTGCTGGTTGGGGTTGATCTTATACGGAAAAAAGTGAACTACTTTTCTTAATATCTACCACACTGTTCCACAAGATACGTTTAGTTATTGTGACACTGCATGTGCAGTACTGACGCCATGATCATTTGTCAGTAACCGTTCGACAAATGCAGTTGCTATACCTGAAACGATATCAGCTCTTATAGATTTTCGCGTTCTGCTACATTGAACACATAACGACTCAGTTTCTTCAAATAGAAATATCATGCCTCTCTCACCTTATGAAGATATTGGAACCCAGCGCAACATCTTCAAACATCGAAATGCACGATGAACTGCAACAATATTTGCCTGCTTTTCATAAAACAGTTTCACGACTAACACAAATTCTGATATATAAATAGCCATCGTAAATAGTTGAATATTACTATCTCGAACTCATTCTCAATCCATTTGCTCATGCATATCAGATTGTTTTCTTCTTCACTTTCAGTATCTCAATTACTATTCTTTGTGCTGTTATAATGCTTCAAAATGTAAAAATAACAATTTTAATACCATAATATTTGAAAATGTTAAAATAGATCACTCTTATTTATTGCTTAAATATAAAGTCTGTACCAACAGCACCTCGAAATAGACATACGTGTGGAAGATTAATTTCAACGCAATAACGATATCCGGTAAGTGCTGTTGTCAAAATATGGAGTTCCGTTGATCCATTCAACATAATGCCTCTCCCCACAAGCATTCCAACGATCTCTTTGCCTTATCTTAGTGGGATGAAACTAAGTCTCTACCTCCTTCCATATTAACTGGCCCCTGAGAATTGTAGCTCAGAGTGAAACGACTTTCATCAGAAAACAGAATGTGACTGCATTGATGACATGTCTAGTCTTTGTGTTCTTGACACCATTGTAACCTGTGCGGAAGATGAGCTGTTTTTAATGGTATGCAGCGTTCTGGATGACAAGCGAATGGGCCACCTTTATTCCGATGTCTGGCCTCTGAAAACCGTAACACGGCTGTACTTGTTGTCCTATACAGTTCCTGTAGTCCGGTTGCCGTACGCAGCTTCTGAGCAATGTTGCCCAATGACTGGTTCCAGTCGTTTTTTGCCTTCAAAACAATATACCAGTCATCACTTGTCATTGTGTTCCTCAGCCACCTCCACTCTTTCTTAGAGCCGTACCTGTCATTTGGAAGGTTTTCCAAGGATTTGAAACAACACTTTTGTCAGTTCCAAACTCTTGTACAACACTCGTCAAACTACGCCCCTCTTCAGACTCACCAATAGTTCTACCTCAGGTAAAGGCATCCTGCTGATTTCTTGTAGACATTATGAACGTGCGATTTCACGTTCATTTGTAAGGAATGACTGGAAATGCGTCCTTCCTCCTTTTTAAGTTGATTTGGCACTGAGTACGCTTTTCTCCCGTCTGATGCATAGTGCTGGTATACGTATATGAATCACCTTTTCACTGAGCTGTCTTTTCAGTTTACAAGTCTCAAACAGCCCTTTTCAACAATTTCATTGTTGTATAATGAAAAAGGCGTTTTGCAAGCTGATATATATATATATGTGTGTGTGTGTGTGTGGTGTGCATTATTTTATGCTTGTGTGTTATGGTTTGAATGTCAAGATGTCAGAAAAACATCGATGTTAAAGAAAATGTTGATAAATTTGCAGATTCAACAAGGAAGGAAATTTTAGTTTTGTTTGAATATGATGTGTTCACAACTGATTTCGTTCATTTAAGTAGAAATGGAGTATTTTATGTTTGATTAAACTTGTGTCTGTAACTCTTTGAAAATATGGATCTATTCAGCAAATTTTATTTCATCTAAAAATGCGTCGTAGTTCTAAATATGTCAATTTTATTTTTATTGACGGTTGTATTTCACACTTACTGACTGAACTCCGTAACTATAATTTATTAGAGTACCTGATTGATAGTTTTTGATAGAACAGTTTATATTCATGGTGGTGTTTTAGTCTTTTCGATATATTATATTCAATATATTAACTTCAAAGAAATAATTCACAATAATTATGTCTGAGCTTTACTTTAGATCAAGGTTGCCAGCCCGCGGGCTGGGACATTATATGAACAAAATTTATCTTTATTATTGTACATAAAAGTTCTAAAGAGCTCCACCATAATTCATTCGTACTCGTATAGCTCATTACTATGGGGATATCTTAGTTCATAGGCCAGTCTAACGACAATTTCTGTTGTTCTATATTCTTATTCAGATACAATTACAAAGTTTGCTCATTTTAAGCAGCGCCCGGGTCATCTTGTGTCAGTGACTATTCACAATATTTGCATAACCACTATACCTACTGGATGAGATTGGGGTGGCATAGTGTATTACTTTACGTAAGGGCAGGTATGCGATTGTCAAATCATCGAACAACAGCGCAACCAGTCTGTCTGCGAGCAGAGTTGCACATTCGTTACAAAAGCATATGGGTCAGACAGAGATGAATTTCGGTGTTTTAGATAGCTAATGATTTAGCATCAGTGTTGTGACCCAGAATAGTTTTAAAATTTCATACCAATACAAACAAGCAATATAATATGGTAAAATTAAACATGGGTTTATCTTATTAATTTTGTTATGAGTACAAGAAAAATTACTGATGAAAAAGGATAATACAGCGAACAACGGGAAGAAAAGTGCTGTTTTATTGATAAAAATTCAAATTAATTTGTTTAATCGTCGATAAACCGTTGCTGTATTAAATAATACTATGTGAAAAATTATCACGAATCAAAACATTGTGATGATATGCTATTGGAGCAAGAAGAAAATCTGGAAGAATTTAAATCGCAATTATCATCTCAAAAGAAAGCATTCAGCATTATAACAGCCATCTAATTTTGAAGGCAAGTTATTCACGTTTAATTTCAGCAATACGTAATG